>OU900101.1:3184266-3394266 GCA_918026865.1 Phyllotreta striolata | reverse complement strand
ACCCTACCCTACCCTACCCTACCCTACCCTACCCTACCCTACCCTACCCTACCCTACCCTACCCTAACCCTACCCTACCCCCTACCCTACCCTACCCTACCCTACCCTACCCTACCCTACCCTACCCTACCCTACCCTACCCTACCCTACCCTACCCTACCCTACCTACCCTACCCTACCCTACCCTACCCTACCCTACCCTACCCTACCCTACCCTACCCTACCCTACCCTACCCTACCTACCCTACCCTACCTACCCTACCCTACCCTACCCTACCCTACCCTACCCTACCCTAACCCTACCCTACCCTACCCTACCCTACCCTACCCTACCCTACCCTACCCTACCCTACCCTACCCTACCCTACCCTACCCTACCCTACCCTACCCTACCCTACCCTACCCTACCCTACCCTACCCTACCCTACCCTACCCTACCCTACCCTACCCTACCCTACCCTACCCTACCCTACCCTACCCTACCCTACCCTACCCTACCCTAACCCTACCCTACCCTACCCTACCCTACCCTACCCTACCCTACCCTACCCTACCCTACCCTACCCTACCCTACCCTACCCTACCCTACCCTACCCTACCCTACCCTACCCTACCCTACCCTACCCTACCCTACCCTACCCTACCCTACCCTACCCTACCCTACCCTACCCTACCCCTACCCTACCCTACCCTACCCTACCCTACCCTACCCTACCCTACCCTACCCTACCCTACCCTACCCTACCCTACCCTACCCTACCCTACCCTACCCTACCCTACCCTACCCTACCCTACCCTACCCTACCCTACCCTACCCTACCCTACCCTACCCTACCCTACCCTACCCTACCCTACCCTACCCTACCCTACCCTACCCTACCCTACCCTACCCTACCCTACCCTACCCTACCCTACCCTACCCTACCCTACCCTACCCTACCCTCTACCCTACCCTACCCTACCCTACCCTACCCTACCCTACCCTACCCTAACCCTACCCTACCCTACCCTACCCTACCCTACCCTACCCTACCCTACCCTACCCTACCCTACCCTACCCTACCCTACCCTACCCTACCCTACCCTACCTACCCTACCCTACCCTACCCTACCCTACCCTACCCTACCCTACCCTACCCTACCCTACCCTACCCTACCCTACCCTACCCTACCCTACCCTACCCTACCCTACCCTACCCTACCCTACCCTACCCTACCCTACCCTACCCTACCCTACCTACCCTACCCTACCCTACCCTACCCTACCCTACCCTACCCTACCCTACCCTACCCTACCCTACCCTACCCTACCCTACCCTACCCTACCCTACCCTACCCTACCCTACCCTACCCTACCCTACCCTACCCCTACCCTACCCTACCCTACCCTACCTACCCTACCCTACCCTACCCTACCCTACCCTACCCTACCCTACCCTACCCTACCTACCCTACCCTACCCTACCCTACCCTACCCTACCCTACCCTACCCTACCTACCCTACCCTACCCTACCCTACCCTACCCTACCCTACCCTACCCTACCCTACCCTACCCTACCCTACCCTACCCTACCCTACCCTACCCTACCCTACCCTACCCTACCCTACCCTACCCTACCCTACCCTACCCTACCCTACCCTACCCTACCCTACCCTACCCTACCCTACCCTACCCTACCCTACCCTACCCTACCCTACCCTACCCTACCCTACCCTACCCTACCCTACCCTACCCTACCCTACCCTACCCTACCCTACCCTACCCTACCCTACCCTACCCTACCCTAACCCTACCCTACCCTACCCTACCCTACCCTACCCTACCCTACCCTACCCTACCCTACCCTACCCTACCCTACCCTACCCTACCCTACCCTACCCTACCCTACCCTACCCTACCCTACCCTACCCCTACCCTACCCTACCCCTACCCTACCCTACCCTACCCTACCCTACCCTACCCTACCCTACCCTACCCTACCCTACCCTACCCCTACCCTACCCTACCCTACCCTACCCTACCCTACCCTACCCTACCCTACCCTACCTACCCTACCCTACCCTACCCTACCCTACCCTACCCTACCCTACCCTACCCTACCCTACCCTACCCTACCCTACCCTACCCTACCCTACCCTACCCTACCCTACCCTACCCTACCCTACCCTACCCTACCCTACCCCTACCTACCCTACCCTACCCTACCTACCCTACCCTACCCCTACCCTACCCTACCCTACCCTACCCTACCCTACCCTACCCTACCCTACCCTACCCTACCCTACCCTACCCTACCCTACCCTACCCTACCCTACCCTACCCTACCCTACCCTACCCTACCCTACCCTACCCTACCCTACCCTACCCTACCCTACCCTACCCTACCCTACCCTACCCTACCCTACCCTACCCTACCCTACCCTACCCTACCCTACCCTACCCTACCCTACCCTACCCTACCCTACCCTACCCTACCCTACCCTACCCTACCCTACCCTACCCTACCCTACCCTACCCTACCCTACCCTACCCTACCCTACCCTACCCTACCCTACCCTACCCTACCCTACCCTACCCTACCCTACCCTACCCTACCCTACCCTACCCTACCCTACCCTACCCTACCCTACCCTACCCTACCCTACCTACCCTACCCTACCCTACCCTACTACCCTACCCTACCCTACCCTACCCTACCCTACCCTACCCTACCCTACCCTACCCTACCCTACCCTACCCTACCCTACCCTACCCTACCCTACCCTACCCTACCCTACCCTACCCTACCCTACCCTACCCTACCCTACCCTACCCTACCCTACCACCCTACCCTACCCTACCCTACCCTACCTACCCTACCCTACCCTACCCTACCCTACCCTACCCTACCCTACCCTACCCTACCCCTACCCTACCCTACCCTACCCTACCCTACCCTACCCCTACCCTACCCTACCCTACCCTACCCTACCCTACCCTACCCTACCCTACCCTACCCTACCCTACCCTACCCTACCCTACCCTACCCTACCCTACACCCTACCCTACCCTACCCCTACCCTACCCTACCCTACCCTACCTACCCTACCCTACCCTACCCTACCCTACCCTACCCTACCCTACCCTACCCTACCCTACCCTACCCTACCCTACCCTACCCCTACCCTACCCTACCCTACCCTACCCTACCCTACCCTACCCTACCCTACCCTACCCTACCCTACCCTACCCTACCCTACCCTACCCTACCCTACCCCTACCCTACCCTACCCTACCCTACCCTACCCTACCCTACCCTACCCTACCCTACCCTACCCTACCCTACCCTACCCTACCCTACCCTACCCTACCCTACCCTACCCTACCCCTACCCTACCCTACCCTACCCTACCCCTACCCTACCCTACCCTACCCTACCCTACCCTACCCTACCCTACCCTACCCTACCCTACCCTACCCTACCCTACCCTACCCTACCCTACCCTACCCTACCCTACCCTACCCTACCCTACCCTACCCTACCTACCCTACCCTACCCTACCCTACCCTACCCTACCCTACCCTACCCTACCCTACCCTACCCTACCCTACCCTACCCTACCCTACCCTACCCTACCCTACCCTACCCTACCCTACCCTACCCTACCCTACCCTACCCTACCCTACCCTACCCTACCCTACCCTACCCTACCCTACCCTACCCTACCCTACCCTACCCTACCCTACCCTACCCTACCCTACCCTACCCTACCCTACCCTACCCTACCCTACCCTACCACCCCTACCCTACCCTACCCTACCCTACCCTACCCTACCCTACCCTACCCCTACCCTACCCTACCCTACCCCTACCCTACCCTACCCTACCCTACCCTACCCTACCCTACCCTAACCCTACCCTACCCTACCCTACCCTACCCTACCCTACCCTACCCTACCCTACCCTAACCCTACCCTACCCTACCCCTACCCTACCCTACCCTACCCTACCTACCCTACCCTACCCTACCCTACCCTACCCTACCCTACCCTACCCTACCCTACCCTAACCCTACCCTACCCTACCCTACCTACCCTACCCTACCCTACCCCTACCCTACCCTACCCTACCCTACCCCTACCCTACCCTACCCTACCCTACCCTACCCAACCCTACCCTACCCTACCCTACCCTACCCTACCCTACCTACCCTACCCTACCCTACCCTACCCTACCCTACCCTACCCTACCCTACCCTACCCTACCCTACCCTACCCTACCCTACCCTACCCTACCCTACCCTACCCTACCCTACCCTACCCTACCCTACCCTACCCTACCCTACCCTACCCTACCCTACCCTACCCTACCCTACCCCTACCCTACCCTACCCTACCCTACCCTACCCTACCCTACCCTACCCTACCCTACCCTACCCTACCCTACCCTACCCTACCCTACCCTACCCTACCCTACCCTACCCTACCCTACCCTACCCTACCCTACCCTACCCTACCTACCCTACCCTACCCTACCCTACCCTACCCTACCCTACCCTACCCTACCCTACCCTACCCTACCCTACCCTACCCTACCCTACCCTACCCTACCCTACCCTACCTACCCTACCCTACCCTACCCTACCTACCCTACCCTACCCTACCCTACCCTACCCTACCCTACCCTACCCTACCCTACCCTACCCTACCCTACCCTACCCTACCCTACCCTACCCTACCCTACCCTACCCTACCCTACCCTACCCTACCCCTACCCTACCCTACCCTACCCTACCCTACCCTACCCTACCCTACCCTACCCTACCCTACCCTACCCTACCCTACCCTACCCTACCCTACCCTACCCTACCCTACCCTACCCTACCCTACCCTACCCTACCCTACCCTACCCTACCCTACCCTACCCTACCCTACCCTACCCTACCCTACCCTACCCTACCCTACCCTACCCTACCCTACCCTACCCTACCCTACCCTACCCTACCCTACCCTACCCTACCCTACCCCCTACCCTACCCTACCCTACCCTACCCTACCCTACCCTACCCTACCCTACCCTACCCTACCCTACCCTACCCTACCCTACCCTACCCTACCCTACCCTACCCTACCCTACCCTACCCTACCCTACCCTACCCTACCCTACCCTACCCTACCCTACCCTACCCTACCCTACCCTACCCTACCCTACCCTACCCTACCCTACCCTACCCTACCCTACCCTACCCTACCCTACCCTACCCTACCCTACCCTACCCTACCCTACCCTACCCTACCCTACCCTACCCTACCCTACCCTACCCTACCTACCCTACCCCTACCCTACCCTACCCTACCCTACCCTACCCTACCCTACCCTACCTACCCTACCCTACCCTACCCTACCCTACCCTACCCTACCCTACCCTACCCTACCCTACCCTACCCTACCCTACCCTACCCTACCCTACCCTACCTACCCTACCCTACCCTACCCTACCCTACCCTACCCTACCCTACCCTACCCTACCCTACCCTACCCTACCTACCCTACCCTACCCTACCCTACCCTACCCTACCCTACCCTACCCTACCCTACCCTACCCTACCCTACCTACCCTACCCTACCCTACCCTACCCTACCCTACCCTACCCTACCCTACCCTACCCTACCCTACCCTACCCTACCCTACCCTACCCTACCCTACCCTACCCTACCCTACCCTACCCTACCCTACCCTACCCTACCCTACCCTACCCTACCCTACCCTACCCTACCCTACCCTACCCTACCCTACCCTACCCTACCCTACCCTACCCTACCCTACCCTACCCTACCCTACCCTACCCTACCCTACCCTACCCTACCCTACCCTACCCTACCCTACCCTACCCTACCCTACCCTACCCTACCCTACCCTTTTTTTTTTTTTTTTTTTTTTTTTTTTTTTTTTTTTTTTTTTTTTTTTTTTTTTTTTTTATGGAAGTGGAAAATGCTCATGCACGACTGGGAAGATGTCCCAGACAGTGTTGGACTCGTACAAAAGTACGCCTACCAACTAAAAACCACTCCCTTCTCCACGCATGCTAGGGGACTAGTCCGGATTCACCAAAACGGCATACGACGGGCTAGACCAGCGTTGTCTTTAACGGATTCTTTCATCCACCTCCTTGATCTTCATTATGGTCACGCTGTAATTCATAATCTCCGTCCAGTTCTCCGAACTTTCGAGCATTACTTCCACTAGATTTCGACTCCCAATCTCTCTTGTGCCCAAAACGTGGTTCAGCCTCTTTCTTTCATCCTCGAATCTTCGACATTCAAACATGGTATGCTCCGGAGTGTCAGCATTCTCACAGTACATGCATACATCGGTCTCGGTCTTTCCGATTCTTTTAGTATACTGCTTAAAACAGCCGTGCCCTGTTAGGATCTGCGTAAAATAGAAATTCGTATTCCGGTGCCTGCACTTATACCAAACTCTAACGTCCCTTATCAACTGCTTAGTCCAGGCTGCAGTACCCGTATCCCGCAACCATCTCTCCTGCCATTTTTCGAGGGTTATGCTCCTTTGCCTTTCCTTGCTATCCCTATCAGCCTCCCCTCTTCGGCGTTCCTCATGCAACCGACTCCTTTCCTCTATCATGAGATCTATGGGGATAATGCCGCTCACGACGTACAGCGCCTCCGTGGAGGCGGTAACGTATGAACTCGCCACTCCAATCAACAGCTTCCTCTGAGCCCGGACAACCATCTCCCTATATTTCCTATACTTGATCACGTCCTTCCAAATAGGAGCTGCAAACAGAAGAATCGACTCAAATACTCCGTTGTATATTTTTCGTTTCTGCATCGCTGCACCATATGTGTTCGGCATGATTCTTCTGAGTGCAGCTACCAGTGCCTCCCCCTTAGCTGTTGTCTCCTTAATGTGTCTTGTAAACCTCAATCCTCCGTCAATCCAAACTCCAAGGTATTTAACCGCACTCTTTGGTTCTATGGACACGCCGTCTATCTCGAACAGCACCTCCCCCATAGGTCGGCTCCCCTTCACAATTACCGCCTCTGTCTTCTTCGCAGCCAGCCTTAGCTCGTTCCTTTTCATCCAACGACTGATCTCCCTCAACGAGTCGTTGGTCCTCTCCAAAAGCTCCTCCCTGTTATCCGCCTTAACTACGAGTGCTAGGTCGTCTGCGTACGCGACCGTATAGCACTCCTCCTCTAATTGGAGCCTAAGGACGCCGTCATACAGGATGTTCCACAGGGTAGGCCCAAGGACTGAACCCTGTGGAACACCCTGTGTCACCTTCTTACATACCGACCCAACTCTTATATATCTTTCCTTAAAATAGTTGTCAACGATTTTCCTTAGGTATCGATCTATGCCCGCCCTTTCTAAGTTTTCCAAGATCCTGCTCCAGGTAGCTGTGTTAAAGGCATTCTCGATGTCAAGTAACACAACTGCCTTCCATTTCTCATTCCCGTCATTCACCTTATCCACCAAGAACTCAATCGCATCTACCACTGATTTTCCTTTCCTGAATCCAAATTGTGTGTTTTTTATAATGTTTTTGTTTTCCAGCTGCTCTTCTAGCCTCCTTTTAATTAGGTGCTCGTACACTTTACCTAACACACTGATTAGGCATATGGGTCTGTATGCTTTAGGTGAATCCTGTGAATGCCCCTTCGGGATCAGAACTACCTTGGCTGACTTCCACACCCTAGGGAACTCCTGTGCCTGAACTAGCCGATTATACATACCCAGCACCATGTCTGGCATATGTCTAACCACTTCCTTAAACGCTTCCACCCCTATCCTATCCGGCCCCGGGGCCTTTCCATTTCGTAGTTTTCCTGTGGCTTCGACTAATTCTTCTAACGTGAAACCTTCCACCTCCTGAGCCCTAGCTATCGCTCTTCTCCTATCTATCCTAGTGGGGAATAATAGCCTAATTACCTGCTCCCTCTCTGTGCTATGTATCGCATATAGTGCTGCTGATGTTCTGATTTTCTTAGTCACTATTTTATATCCCTGGCCCCATACGTCATTCTCTACTTCCTCGCACAGTTTCTTCCAGTGATTCTTTTTAGACAGTTCAATTGCTCTTCTATATTCCCGTTTCATCTCCTGATATTCTATTATTTTTTCCCGCACCACCTCATTGTCATTTCTTTTCCGAGCTCTCGTCATACCCCTTCGCGCCCGATTACATAGCACTCTCTTCCGATCTATCTCGTAGCTCCACCAGTACGGCTGTGTACGGTTGTATGTTCTTCTATTCCCTGTCATAGACATATCCTGCGCTATTCTTATGCAATTGGCTATTTTCTCCTCGTCAGTCTCATCATTGTTCATCATCACGAATTTCAGACTTTTTTCAAACTCATCCTTGTTTAGTTCCCTCTTCTCAATCCAGGTCCTGTTGTCCTTTTTAGTGATTCCTATTGCGAATTCAATGTATCTGTGGTGGCTGAAGGGTTCCTCGTCTAGTACTTTCCAATTAGTCACTTTCTTTGCCAAAGATTCTGTTATTAAGGTAATGTCAATATGAGATTTAAAAGACCCCCGTTCAAATGTTACCGTGCCATCATTAACACATGTCAAGTCTAGTGCTTCCATCCATGTCATTAGGTATTCCCCCCTTCGATCATTTTTCGTACTGCCCCAGGTAACGGATTTAGAGTTAAAGTCTCCTAGTACTATTGCTTTCTTTCCCTCCCTTCTGATTTCTGCCATAACCTCGTCGATGAATTCCGTGTATTCCTCAAACCTAACATTCGGAGAACAATAACAATTGTACAGCACCATATCTTCAAAAAATAGCTTAACGTAACCTTGTTTCGTCTGATGCGATCTTATACCTACATTTTTATTCACGCAATATATTGCCACATTTTCCAGCTTATCTCTTATCAGTCCCTTGTTCTTGCTAATCCTTTTGTTCGGTTCCTGCATACAGATCAAGTCAGCCCCTATTCTTGACGCCATAGCTTCCGCTGCATCATGTCCCGATTTCGCCCTTCCCACATTGATTTGTAAAATTTTCATGATTAAATTGTAAAATTGTAAAACACGTATTGTAAAAGACTTCCAGTAGTACACGACACACACATATATCTAAAATAACTGCTCAATATAAAATCTACTTTAACGATATAACACTACCTCTCCTCCTTTCGAAAATCTCCTTCCTTCTCTTAGGACAGTTCATAGAATTCGTTATATGTCCCACCTCCTCACATGTCAGGCAAAATGGGTCACTGTTGCAACCTCTTTGTTGGTGGCCTGCTTTGCCGCATCTCCTGCAGTTATCCCTTCTCTCTGGACCTGTACAGTTAGTAGATCTATGCCCTGTTCCCCAACATTTAAAGCATCTTAGCACATCTATGCGTTCTTCCAGCCGACAATTGATCCATCCAATTTTTATTTCATCTCCCAATTTCCTTCTCATGTCCCTATCGACTCTTAGTGTTGCTTTTTGCGTTCCTCTATATCCTTTCCTTAGGTCCGAAAGAAGGAAGCTATCACTTCCTATTTTTTCCTCCACTGCTCTTGCAACATCCTCTTTAGTTACCGCCTCCATTATGTCATTTATGTGAAACACTACGGGATTTCTTATATCATTCTTCTTTACGTCTGCTCCAGTCTTTACTTTGATCTCCTCTTTTAATTTATCCGCATCCCCCTTTTTAACCTTGAATATCACGTCTCCTCTACTGGTACTCTGGATAGCTCTGATGTCGGCATTGATTTCTGTGATATTCACCTTATCCTTTATCTCTTTCAGCATTTCCGCGAATGTTTCTTTTGTGTTTTTAATGAATAATTCATCAAATTTTCTCTCCCTTTTCTCGTTTCTTATATTGTTTTCGGCGTGGACCATGTTTGGTACTCGGCATTCTATTTCGCAATTTGTTCCCCTGAACACGCACTCTAAAAGCTTTCTGCTCCTCAGCCTGTCAATCCCCTCTGCCACTGCAAATATGAGTTTATACCTGTCCTCTTTCTTCATCAGCTCCCGTAACTCCACCAACAATCCATGCAATTTCCTTTGTTGATTGCTTGTATCTTCGAGGTTTTCGCTAAACGGTATTCCGAAAACATATTTCGTAGATTCCATTACTTCTCCCTTACTCGTCGTGATTTTTGTGCTACTCATTGTATATTTTATTCCCTCCTCCCCTTCTATTATATTCTCCCAAGTTTCCGGGTACCAGTCCATTAATATTTTCCCCAGACCTTTGTCCTTCTTCTGAGGGTCAATGGCAACCGCCAGATCCCATCCCCTATCTCGTTTAATTGGGAATTCAACCACTTCCTTCGTCCTCTCGTATATATCCTCTGGCCATACCTGATCCACCAGTATTTCCACATCCTCATAGCATTTGATTTTTTCAATAGCTTCTGTAACATTAATCATATCCATGCTAACTTGTGTTCCAATTTCCCTGGTCTCTACCTTCGCCGTTTGCACAGCTTTCTCCTTCCCGTCTCTTTTCCGCTGTTCTTCTCCTGCACACTGTACTATTTGAAGATTATCCAGTTCTTTGAGTTTCTGGTCTCCTTTAGTTGTCCATCTCCTTATTTCCTTGGCCTTATCCTTGATTTCATTTTTGGTATAGTTCCCGTGCTTCTCCATGAGGTTACATAGAATTATACTCTCCTTCATTATCCTAGAATATAGTTCCTTAAATTCACTCATTACAGTGACTCCTTTAAGTATTTCGTCCTCTTTACTTTTTTTACCTCTCTGATTTGGAGATTGTTCCTCCCTTTCTCTTTTACCCCTTTGGCCTTTAAAGGTTTCCTCCTCCTCCTCGCTTATGCCTATACTGCCCATTGAGGTTCCCTTAGACAGTTTATATATATCCGATTCAAACGGGTTTTCATCTTGAAAACCTTCCAGTGTCCCTGGGGTAGGTATGTTTTCCGACTCACTCCCACTTTCCACTCGTAATCCTGGTTGACCAGAACTCGTTCCTCTATCTCCTGTGCTCATCCGCACCGGTGAGCGGCGTATTTTATCACCTCTCTTAAAAACTGTTTTTTCTTTCCTCTTCATCTCCTCTATATCTTTCGCTGTTTCCCTCTCTTCATTAACTTCATCTTCAGTATTTTTTTTAGGTTTATTATAAGTTTCTTCCATATGTGTTCCCACGAGTTGGGCCGTCGACAAAGTCCGGCGCGGCAGTGCGCCCGTACCGCGCTAAGGCCTAAAGTCCCCTCCGGGCGGCCTCATCCTTCGGGCATCGCTCGAGACTCACCATTCCCCCTGAGCCATGCATCCCCTCGGCGCGATGGTGCTACACCTTAGGATTGGGGGGATTTTTTTTCGCAGGTTTACTCCTTCGGGTTATTTTTTTTACAGGGTTTTCCTTCCCTGGCCCATGTGCTCCAGATTAGGCGCCGAAGGCTCGCCTGTCACCCTTCTCCATTGGCTACGAGACGTACTCCCACAGCACGCCCCGCATAGCCTGGGACCACCTCGCGGAGGCGGAGATAGGATTTGCCGGTTCATCCGCGAAGGACGAAGGACTTCTCAGCATTTAACAGCACGGTAAGTATGGACAACCCACCGCACCACTGAGGTCCATCCCGACCCTTTGGTCCCGTGGGTTTTTTTTTTTTCAGGGTTTTCCTTCCCTTAGCCAATAGGTTCCCGTTATGGCGCCGGAAACTCGCCCTTCCCTTAGCCAATAGGTTCCCGTTATGGCGCCGGAAACTCGCCTTTCACCCTTCTCCGTTGGCTACGTGACGCGCATCGTAAGATGCGGAACACGCATTACCAGGGTCCACCACGAGGAGGTGGAGATAGGATTTGCCGGTAAGTCTTTTCAAGGCTATCTCAACAGTCCTTTTCAGGACTATTTCAACAGCCTTTTCGAGACTATGGGCCGCATATGGGCGCCTTTGGGCGTTACTCAAAGTTTTATTGCGTCCCGGACATCGGCAATCCGGAACACCTCTGAGACCCAGGTACCAGCCATTCGGACCCCACCCTACCCTACCCTACCCTACCCTACCCTACCCTACCCTACCCTACCCTACCCTACCCTACCCTACCCTACCCTACCCTACCCTACCCTACCCTACCCTACCCTACCCTACCCTACCCTACCCTACCCTACCCTACCCTACCCTACCCTACCCTACCCTACCCTACCCTACCCTACCCTACCCTACCCTACCCTACCCTACCCTACCCTACCCTACCCTACCCTACCCTACCCTACCCTACCCTACCCTACCCTACCCTACCCTACCCTACCCTACCCTACCCTACCCTACCCTACCCTACCCTACCCTACCCTACCCTACCCTACCCTACCCTACCCTACCCTACCCTACCCTACCCTACCCTACCCTACCCTACCCTACCCTACCCTACCCTACCCTACCCTACCCTACCCTACCCTACCCTACCCTACCCTACCCTACCCTACCCTACCCTACCCTACCCTACCCTACCCTACCCTACCCTACCCTACCCTACCCTACCCTACCCTACCCTACCCTACCCTACCCTACCCTACCCTACCCTACCCTACCCTACCCTACCCTACCCTACCCTACCCTACCCTACCCTACCCTACCCTACCCTACCCTACCCTACCCTACCCTACCCTACCCTACCCTACCCTACCCTACCCTACCCTACCCTACCCTACCCTACCCTACCCTACCCTACCCTACCCTACCCTACCCTACCCTACCCTACCCTACCCTACCCTACCCTACCCTACCCTACCCTACCCTACCCTACCCTACCCTACCCTACCCTACCCTACCCTACCCTACCCTACCCTACCCTACCCTACCCTACCCTACCCTACCCTACCCTACCCTACCCTACCCTACCCTACCCTACCCTACCCTACCCTACCCTACCCTACCCTACCCTACCCTACCCTACCCTACCCTACCCTACCCTACCCTACCCTACCCTACCCTACCCTACCCTACCCTACCCTACCCTACCCTACCCTACCCTACCCTACCCTACCCTACCCTACCCTACCCTACCCTACCCTACCCTACCCTACCCTACCCTACCCTACCCTACCCTACCCTACCCTACCCTACCCTACCCTACCCTACCCTACCCTACCCTACCCTACCCTACCCTACCCTACCCTACCCTACCCTACCCTACCCTACCCTACCCTACCCTACCCTACCCTACCCTACCCTACCCTACCCTACCCTACCCTACCCTACCCTACCCTACCCTACCCTACCCTACCCTACCCTACCCTACCCTACCCTACCCTACCCTACCCTACCCTACCCTACCCTACCCTACCCTACCCTACCCTACCCTACCCTACCCTACCCTACCCTACCCTACCCTACCCTACCCTACCCTACCCTACCCTACCCTACCCTACCCTACCCTACCCTACCCTACCCTACCCTACCCTACCCTACCCTACCCTACCCTACCCTACCCTACCCTACCCTACCCTACCCTACCCTACCCTACCCTACCCTACCCTACCCTACCCTACCCTACCCTACCCTACCCTACCCTACCCTACCCTACCCTACCCTACCCTACCCTACCCTACCCTACCCTACCCTACCCTACCCTACCCTACCCTACCCTACCCTACCCTACCCTACCCTACCCTACCCTACCCTACCCTACCCTACCCTACCCTACCCTACCCTACCCTACCCTACCCTACCCTACCCTACCCTACCCTACCCTACCCTACCCTACCCTACCCTACCCTACCCTACCCTACCCTACCCTACCCTACCCTACCCTACCCTACCCTACCCTACCCTACCCTACCCTACCCTACCCTACCCTACCCTACCCTACCCTACCCTACCCTACCCTACCCTACCCTACCCTACCCTACCCTACCCTACCCTACCCTACCCTACCCTACCCTACCCTACCCTACCCTACCCTACCCTACCCTACCCTACCCTACCCTACCCTACCCTACCCTACCCTACCCTACCCTACCCTACCCTACACTACCCTACCCTACCCTACCCTACCCTACCCTACCCTACCCTACCCTACCCTACCCTACCCTACCCTACCCTACCCTACCCTACCCTACCCTACCCTACCCTACCCTACCCTACCGAGGGTCGGGGAGTAGAGAGGGTAGGGGAGTAGAGAGGGTAGGGGAGTAGAGAGGGTAGGGGAGTAGAGAGGGTAGGGGAGTAGAGAGGGTAGGGGAGTAGAGAGGGTAGGGGAGTAGAGAGGGTAGGGGAGTAGAGAGGGTAGGGGAGTAGAGAGGGTAGGGGAGTAGAGAGGGTAGGGGAGTAGAGAGGGTAGGGGAGTAGAGAGGGTAGGGGAGTAGAGAGGGTAGGGGAGTAGAGAGGGTAGGGGAGTAGAGGGGGTAGGGGAGTAGAGAGGGTAGGGGAGTAGAGAGGGTAGGGGAGTAGAGAGGGTAGGGGAGTAGAGAGGGTAGGGGAGTAGAGAGGGTAGGGGAGTAGAGAGGGTAGGGGAGTAGAGAGGGTAGGGGAGTAGAGAGGGTAGGGGAGTAGAGAGGGTAGGGGAGTAGAGGAGTAAAGAAGTAGAGGGGACTCAACTCAACTCTACTCAACTCTACTCAACTCTACTCAACTCTACTCAACTCTACTCAACTCTACTCAACTTGAATAGAGGAGCAGAGGAATAGAGGAGCAGAGGAATAGAGGAGCAGAGGAATAGAGGAATAGAGGAGCAGAGGAATAGAGGAGCAGAGGAATAGAGGAGCAGAGGAATAGAGGAGCAGAGGAGCAGAGGAATAGAGGAGCAGAGGAATAGAGGAGCAGAGGAATAGAGGAGCAGAGGAATAGAGGAGCAGAGGAACGTAGGAGTAGAGGAATAGAGGAGTAGATGTGTAAAGGGGTAAATGGTATACCTCTAGTTACTTCTCACATGGATGTATCCGTGCCGTCCATGTCGATGTTTTCCCTTATCGTTGTCGACCGTTGTCGCCCCCACGTTTCGCTTCCTTGTTGCCTTCGTTGGTTTGTGTTGTTGTTGATGGATCTCGTTTGTGGTGTCGGTATGTCGTGGAGTTCGTACCCTAAGGAACAGTTGTGGGTAAGGACTTCGGGCTCTCCTTGATGTCTTCCAAGATATGTTGGGTGCCATGCTTCCTAGGGGTTGACTCCTCGGTGGGCGGAACACTGCCGATGGTATCTCCGATGGAACACTGAAAAAAAAATAAATAAATAAATAACAAGTAAATTAGATGTGGTCGAGTCGGAAGCTCAGAGAAGAATGAATTCCCAGTGGCTCGAACGTCGGTTTTTATGTTGTTGCAAACAATAGATTGTTTACGATTTGGTGATTGATTGGATGCCTAATGACTATTTAATGACTGTTTGTCGTTCGTTCTTAGTTAATCCAGGTAGATTAATCCACTCATAATGGGTTTTTCCCATCCCTAATGGGTTTTACCGGGGAAAAATCGTTGTTTACAATCTTCGATATTCAACGGGTCCCCAAAATATATCTTTAGTTTTGCCGTATACTGTAGAAAACCGTATGCCGACGCTCGACGTCACGCGGGAGAACACCCTACCCTACCGGTAAACATATTGGTGTATACAATACCTAAGAAGGTACCTAAGAAGTCAGTATTCTTAGGTATAGAATTAGGTATCCGTTCCCGAAAATGTCGGCGGACGAAGTGTTGGATTATTCTTCGATGGGATGGCATTTTCCAGTCGTAGTAAAATCAATGGCATCGTCTACATGGAGCGGATGTTAGTTTCCGGGATGGTTGATGTTGCCGACGAATTAATCGGTATTGGGCTCGTCCGGTTTGATGTTGTGGAGTTTGTACCCTCAGGAACAGTTGTGAGTGAGGACTTTGGGCTCTCCTTGATGTCTTCCAAGACAAGTTGGGTGCCATGCTTCCTAGGGGTTGACTCCTCGGTGGGCGGAACACTGCCGATGGTATCGTCGATGGAACACTGAAAAAAAAAAATAAATAAATAACAACGAGTAAGTTAGATGTGGTCGAGTCGGAGGCTCAGAGATAAATGAATTCCCAGTGGCTCGAGCGTCGGTTTTTATGTTGTTGCAAACAATAGATTGTTTACGATTTGGTGATTGATTGGATGCCTAATGACTATTTAATGACTGTTTGTCGTTCATTCCCAGGGAATCCAGATAGATGCATCCACTCATAATGGGTTTTTCCCATCCCTAATGGGCTTTGTTGCCCTAAATGTTTTTTGTACGGCTTTATTAGCGTACGAAAAAATCGGAAAAAAATTCTATCCTACGTAACTCGACGAGATCTATCGAAATATCGAGCCGGATTTTTGTGAAAATTATGCCTTTTTTGGAATTTTCGGTAGATATCTCCGAAACTACGCCAACGATTTTTTTCAAACTTTTACCACAAATTCTTTAATTTTTTTGCCATTTTTGCACGCAAATCGCATTTCTTCAAAACGTCATTTCACCAAGTTATAGGGAAATGAAATTTTACCGGAATTAAAATTTTAAATAAATACATTCCGTTTACTCGGTAACTATAGGGTTTTCGAAAAAAAATTATTCTTTCAAAATTATTAATTCAAGTTTCATTTAACTAACAAAACAAACCCGATAACGATATCTTAACCCGTTCAAAAGTTATAGCAAAAAAAAAGAAAAGTCCCGGCCGGCCGCCGTACCAGCGCGTGTGACGTCACATCGCTCTATTACTAAACTACTACTACTATTACTAAATTCTGGTGATATATTACTAAATTCTGGTGACATATTACTAGATTCTGGTAATATATTACTAGATTCTGGTAATATATTACTAGATTCTGGTGATATATCACTAGATTCTGGTGATCACTAGATTCTGGTGATATATCACTAAATTCTGGTGATATACTACTAAATTCTGGTGATATATCACTAGATTCTGGTGATATATCACTAGATTCTGGTGATATATCACTAGATTCTGGTGATCACTAGATTCTGGTGATTTATTACTAAATTCTGGTGATTTATCACTAGATTCTGGTGATTTATTACTAAATTCTGGTAATTTATCACTAGATTCTAGTAATTTATTACTAAATTCTGGTTATTTATCACTAGATTCTGGTGATATATCACTAGATTTTGGTGATATATCACTAGATTCTGGTGATCACTAGATTCTGGTGATATATCACTAGGTTCTGGTAATTTATCACTAGATTCTGGTGATTTATCAATAGATTCTGGTGATTTATCACTAGATTCTGGTGATCACTAGATTCTGGTGATTTATCACTAGATTCTGGTGATTTATCACTAGATTCTGGTAATTTATCACTAGATTCTGGTGATTTATCACTAGATTCTGGTGATATATCACTAGGTTCTGGTAATTTATCACTAGATTCTGGTGATTTATCACTAGATTCTGGTGATTTATCACTAGATTCTGGTGATCACTAGATTCTGGTAATTTATCACTAGATTCTGGTGATTTATCACTAGATTCTGGTGATTTATCACTAGATTCTGGTGATTTATCACTAGATTCTGGTGATTTATCACTAGATTCTGGTGATTTATCACTAGATTCTGGTGATTTATCACTAGATTCTGGTAATATATTACTAGATTCTGGTGATTTATCCCTAGATTCTGGTGATTTATCACTAGATTCTGGTGATTTATCCCTAGATTCTGGTGATTTATCACTAGATTCTGGTGATTTATCACTAGATTCTGGTAATATATTACTAGATTCTGGTGATTTATCCCTAGATTCTGGTGATATATCACTAGATTCTGGT
Source organism: Phyllotreta striolata (assembly GCA_918026865.1). Lineage (NCBI taxonomy): Eukaryota > Metazoa > Arthropoda > Insecta > Coleoptera > Chrysomelidae > Phyllotreta > Phyllotreta striolata. The sequence goes on along the minus strand of OU900101.1, from coordinate 3,376,526 downwards.
GATTTATTACTAGATTCTGGTGATATATCACTAGAGTCTGGTGATAAATTACTAAATTCTGGTGATTTATTACTAGATTCTGGTGATATATTACTAGATTCTGGTGATATATCACTAGATTCTGGTGATATATCACTACATTCTGGTGATATATCACTAGATTCTGGTGATTTATCACTAGATTCTGATGATTCATTACTAAATTCTGGTGATTTATTACTAGATTCTGGTGATATATCACTAGATTCTGGTGATTTGTTACTAATTTCTGGAGATATATCACTAGATTCTGGTGATTTTTTTACTAAATTCTGGTGATATATCACTAGATTCTGGTGATTTGTTACTAATTTCTGGAGATATATCACTAGATTCTGGTGATTTTTTTACTAAATTCTGGTGATATATTACTAGATTCTGGTGATATATCACTAGATTCTGGTGATATATCACTAGATTCTGGTGATATATCACTAGATTCTGGTGATTTATCACAAGATTCTGGTGATTTATCACTAGATTCTGGTGATATATCACTAGATTCTGGTGATTTGTTACTAATTTCTGGAGATATATCACTAGATTCTGGTGATTTTTTTACTAAATTCTGGTGATATATCACTAGATTCTGGTGATTTGTTACTAATTTCTGGAGATATATCACTAGATTCTGGTGATTTTTTTACTAAATTCTGGTGATATATCACTAGATTCTGGTGATTTGTTACTAATTTCTGGAGATATATCACTAGATTCTGGTGATTTTTTTACTAAATTCTGGTGATATATCACTAGATTCTGGTGATATATTACTAAATTCTGGTGATTTATTACTAGATTCTGGTGATATATTACTAGATTCTGGTGATATATCACTAGATTCTGGTGATTTATTACTAGATTCTGGTGATTTATCACTAGATTCTGGTAATATATTACTAGATTCTGGTGATTTATTACTAGATTCTGGTGATATATTACTAGATTCTGGTGATATATCACTAGATTCTGGTGATATATCACTAGATTCTGGTGATATATCACTAGATCCTGGTGATATATTACTAAATTCTGGTGATTTATTACTAGATTCTGGTGATATATTACTAGATTATGGTGATATATCACTAGATTCTGGTGATTTATTACTAGATTCTGGTGATATATCACTAGATTCTGGTGATAAATTACTAAATTCTGGTGATTTATCCCTAGATTCTGGTGATATATTACTAGATTCTGGTGATTTATCCCTAGATTCTGGTGATATATCACTAGATTCTGGTGATTTATTACTAGATTCTGGTGATATATCACTAGATTCTGGTGATAAATTACTAAATTCTGGTGATTTATTACTAGATTCTGGTGATATATTACTAGATTCTGGTGATATATCACTAGATTCTGGTGATTTATTACTAGATTCTGGTGATTTATCACTAGATTCTGGTGATAAATTACTAAATTCTGGTGATATATCACTAGATTCTGGTGATTTTTTTACTAAATTCTGGTGATATATCACTAGATTCTGGTGATATATTACTAAATTCTGGTGATTTATTACTAGATTCTGGTGATATATTACTAGATTCTGGTGATATATCACTAGATTCTGGTGATTTATTACTAGATTCTGGTGATTTATCACTAGATTCTGGTAATATATTACTAGATTCTGGTGATTTATTACTAGATTCTGGTGATATATTACTAGATTCTGGTGATATATCACTAGATTCTGGTGATATATCACTAGATTCTGGTGATATATCACTAGATTCTGGTGATATATCACTAGATTCTGGTGATATATCACTAGATTCTGGTGATTTATCACTAGATTCTGATGATTCATTACTAAATTCTGGTGATTTATTACTAGATTCTGGTGATATATCACTAGATTCTGGTGATTTGTTACTAATTTCTGGTGATATATCACTAGATTCTGGTGATATATCACTAGATTCTGGTGATATATCACTAGATTCTGGCGATATATCACTAGATTCTGGTGATTTATCACTAGATTCTGATGATTCATTACTAAATTCTGGTGATTTATTACTAGATTCTGGTGATATATCACTAGATTCTGGTGATTTGTTACTAATTTCTGGAGATATATCACTAGATTCTGGTGATTTTTTTACTAAATTCTGGTGATATATCACTAGATTCTGGTGATTTGTTACTAATTTCTGGAGATATATCACTAGATTCTGGTGATTTTTTTACTAAATTCTGGTGATATATTACTAGATTCTGGTGATATATCACTAGATTCTGGTGATATATCACTAGATTCTGGTGATTTATCACAAGATTCTGGTGATTTATCACTAGATTCTGGTGATATATCACTAGATTCTGGTGATTTGTTACTAATTTCTGGAGATATATCACTAGATTCTGGTGATTTTTTTACTAAATTCTGGTGATATATCACTAGATTCTGGTGATATATTACTAAATTCTGGTGATTTATTACTAGATTCTGGTGATATATTACTAGATTCTGGTGATATATCACTAGATTCTGGTGATAAATTACTAAATTCTGGTGATTTATTACTAGATTCTGGTGATATATTACTAGATTCTGGTGATATATCACAAGATTCTGGTGATTTATCACTAGATTCTGGTGATTTATCACAAGATTCTGGTGATTTATTACTAGATTCTGGTGATATATCACTAGATCCTGGTGATATATTACTAAATTCTGGTGATATATTACTAGATTCTGGTGATATATCACTAGATTCTGGTGATTTGTTACTAATTTCTGGAGATATATCACTAGATTCTGGTGATTTTTTTACTAAATTCTGGTGATATATCACTAGATTCTGGTGATATATTACTAGATTTTGGTGATATATTACTATATTTTGGTGATATATTACTAGATTCTGGTGATATATTACTAGATTCTGGTGATATATTACTAGATTCTGGTGATATATTACTAGATTCTGGTGATATATTACTAGATTCTGGTGATATATAGCTAGATTTTTTTTGAATAATAACTTTGATTATTAAATAAATGGATTTGATGTTAATGTTGGTTATTTACTGGCTATCATATAAAGTAATTATCATTATAATGTCAAAATCACATTTACTGTCTGTGTCCAAAGGTTTATAATGTTTTGCCAAATGAATTCCGAGTATTACCATATAATAAATGCAAAAAACAAATTACACAATGGCTAAAACAAACAAATTTTGCAATTAGTTATATGACATAAATATGTTTCGTTTCTCTTTTATTATAATGTATTCTCATCAATTACATAAATTCTATTATATTTTCAATTATATTTTTTAAATATGAGATAGATAAATATTTTTCAGTTTTAGTATTATATCTTATTTTCGTTTGTAATTCTAATTATTATACATGTCGTGACAGAAACAAAAATTTATTTTAATGTATAAGGGTGCACATACAGCATTTTAAATGCCATAGTGCACTAAGTAGTAAATAATAGTTTATAGATAATTTTAGTTGGAGCTGAAATTTTTATTGTCACTTACGTGTTAGAATATTTTCTTTATTTATCTATGTACTAAATTGCTACAAATTGATAAATAAATAAATAAATTAATAAATAAATAAATTATTCTTTTTTTTTTTCGTGTAATTGTAAGTTTGTTATAGTTTCAATTTTTGCAATGTTTTGTGTAAAAAGTGTTGCCTATCTTTAGGCGTAAATGTATTAAAAAAGTACTTGGGCATTCTTTCGCTCGATTCATGTCCAGTTAATTCAATCGTAGTCGAACGTCTCGGTAGAAATGAGTCCACCAAGTAAAAATTACTAACAAAACTTTCGCCCGGCTTGGGAAGAGATGCCCATTTTTAGGGGTAAGTCGTTTAAATCTACGCCCAATTACTTTGTTAATCTAATAATACATATATCGATACATAAATACGATTAATCGTAGATTGGCTTCGGAGGGTCGAAGAAAAAAAGGCCTAAAAAAGAGCCTTCTGTTTAATTTGTCGTAAGATATTAATGGCTCATCGATTAAGCCTATTGAGACACAGCCGCACGACTAGCCACAAAAATGCCGAGATGGATAAATCCCATGAAAATCCCGAAAGACAACGAGATCAAGAAATGTATAACGAAGAGGAATCGGAAGACGAAGAACGCAAAGAACAAACGTCCGATCAAGTAAATATATATATTAAGAAATCCGTTTATTGTATTTATTTATTTATTTCGTAGAACGTTCAACAAAATGGGGGCGCCGATAGGCCTCCCATTTCTACAACGACTACAAATATGATCAATGGTCAACCGATAAGGGGACTGAAAGTTGGTTTATATAAATTCATCGAAGATAGATGGATGGATGGACTTCTTTACCACTTGACTTCGGTGGGAGTCGAACCCACGTCCACGGTCGGAACAAACGAGCAGTAAGGATGCCTTACCAACTCGCCTACCGAGCCGCTTGTATATATTGTATTATTAGTTAATATTAAAATTATTCAATGAATAAATAAAACGTTTGTGAATTTCTCTCATTAGGAACTTTATTCGCGTTATACGATTGGGAATTTATTATTAAAACACCGGTTCGAAAATATATAAATTTTATACCAAAAAATATAGTTTATAAACATAAACAACAAATATAAAAAATAGTTTTACAATAAAGTAATTTCGACAACAAATTTGGAAAAGAAATTACAACAAAGTTGATAATAACATGCCAAGTTCCCGACAAACTAACGAGTATAATTCAATAAAAAAGGAGAAATATCGTATATTAGTTAGATTTAGACTGGTGATATATAACTAGATTCTGGTGATATATTACTAAATTCTGGTGATATATAACTAGATTCTGGTGATATATTACTAAATTCTGGTGATATATTATTAAATTCTGGTGATATATTACTAAATTCTGGTGATATATTACTAGATTCTGGTTATATATTACTAGATTCTGGTTATATATTACTAAATTCTGGTGATATATTACTAGATTCTGGTTATTAAAAAAGTACTTAGGCACTCTTTCGCTCGATTCATGTCCAGTTAATTCAATCGTAGTCGAACGTCTCGATAGACATGAGTTCCCGAAGTAAAAATTACAAACAAAAGTATCGCCCGGCTTGGGAAGAGATGCCAATTTTTAGGGGTAAGTCGTTTAAATCTACGCCCAATTACTTTGTTAATCTAATAATACATATATCGATACATAAATACGATTAATCGTAGATTGGCTTCGGAGGGTCGAAGGAGAGCCTAGAAAAGCCTTTTGCAAATTATGCAGTAAAACGTTAATCGCTCATCGATTGAGCCTGTTGAAACACTGCCAAACGACTAGCCATAAGAATGCCGAGAGGGATAAATCCCACAAAAATCCCGAAAGACGAGACAACGATGAAGAAATGCTTAACGAAGAGGAATCGGAAGAGGAATCGGAAGAGGAAGAACGCGAAGAACAAACGTCCGATCAAGTAAATATATATATTACGAAATCCGTTTATTGTATTTATTTATTTATTTCGTAGAACGTTCAACAAAATGGGGGCGCCGATAGGCCTCCGATTTCGACACATGTGACTAATATGATTAATAGCCAACCGATATGTGGACTGAAAGTTCGTTTATTTAAATTCATAGAAAACAGATGGATATTCGTCAACGAGGGTACGACGAACTCGTCGGGGAAATTCAATGAATTTATACAAAGAAACGATTTTACGACGGGAAGGTACAAGTTAAATTACAAGGTCAATAGATATTTCGAATCAAAAAGAATGGAAACCGTCCATCCGTTTATCGAGGTAAAATTGATAATTTTTTTTTAAATGTTTTGTATAAATGTTTTGTTTGTTGTTGTTGTTTTTAGGTAGTGTTCGATGCCGGGGTGTTAAACAAAACTTTTGAAATTATGCTAGTCTTGAGCCCTTCAAGTTACACTAGCATCACATCAAGTTTTTAATATCGTTGTTCGTTTGTTTATATTATATTTATTATTATACTTACTATTATATTTATTATTATTATTTATTATTATACTTACTATTATATTTATTATTATTATTTATTATTATATTTATTATTATTATTTATTATTATACTTACTATTATATTTATTATTATTATTTATTATTATATTTATTATTATATTTATTATTATACTTACTATTATATTTATTATTATTATTTATTATTATACTTACTATTATATTTATTATTATTATTTATTATTATATTTATTATTATATTTATTATTATACTTACTATTATATTTATTATTATATTTATTATTATATTTACTATTATATTTATTATTATTATTTATTATTATATTTATTATTGTATTTATTATTATATTTATATTATATTATATATATATAATTATAATTATATTCATTTATTCGAACCGGCGTTTTAATAATAAATTCCCACAAATAATAATTTCCCATAAATTTTTTATTATTAACTGATAATATAATATACAACAGATAATTTAATATTAACATAAACTTACATCACTACAGTACCCGAAAGAAATTATAAATAGTACAGTTTTCGATCAATATAAACATACAAAAAAAAATATTCCTTAAACTTAAACCAGACGAAACTAAAATTGAAGAACTTATAAATGTAGTGTAACTGTAAGGGCTCAACAACAACATAATTTGATAAGTATTGATAAACACTAACGGTCAGATGGAAAAATTCTAAATAAATAGAAAAACAACAAATCGGGCTACTACAACAACATCCAAATTTTTCCATCTGAACGTCGTCAATTAAATTAAAAACGCGTACCATTAATGAAATTAACAATCTTAAAAATAATAATGTCGGTTCTTCCTTTAAAAGAAAAGAACAAAAAAAAAATACCCCAGGAGTCACCGTGATTGTTGTTATAATTTTTAACGGCTAAAATAACGGCATGTTATCCACCCCTGCTCACTTTCAACACTTTTCTATTTAACAATTCCTTGCTCTCTATTAAAGTGGGCAGGTAAATGTGGTAAAATATACGTTTGAAAAAAATAACACATTATGGTACACAAATTTTATTAACAACCTTTTAAACAAAAATTAAATTAAGATAAAAAAAATGTAAATTATTCATCGTTCTGCATTGATCATGTGCAAAATCTGTCTGCAATATTCCTCTTCATCCTGCAAACAGAAAAAGAAAATCAATAAATTTCTAAAAAAAAAAAAAAAAAAGTTTAGCGCAATTTTGCCCAGTTTTTACGAAACTTGACATTATTTAATCCGTATAAAATAAAATATTGTCCACACACCAAGCAATCCTTATTCCGTATACCCTGCATGTATCTTTGCAAAACATCTTTAACATTATAATTGAATTTTTCGCACTCTTTCACGGCCTCCTTGTTATTTTCCAACAGAGTCACCAACAGTGACAGAACGTGTTCGTGATAAGAACATCGTTCTGTGACCAAAAGTTTCAGCAATTGATCGACGTATCCTAATTTTACCATATCACCTATAAGCAGAAAATATAAACATTAAACGGTTTTTTTGAAGCGTTCTAAATGGTTCTAGACAGTTCTAAACAAGTTCTAGTCGGTTTTAGACAAGTTCTAGACAGTTCTAAACAAGTTCTAGCCGGTTTTAGACAAGTTCTAGACAGTTCTAAACAGTTGTAGACAAGTTCCAGACAGTTCTAAACGTTTCATTTACCTTTCAATTGGGCTCGACTCCGACATAAAGACGATAACAAAAAGCAAATTTTAATAATCACATTGTCGTTCTTCACCCTCAAACTTTCGTGCAACGTTCTGAGTCCCTCGTGTTGGAGAAAATCGGAAATTCCTTCTTTGTTTTCTCTGATTATTCCTTGAATAAATAACAAATTAGTATTTGAATTAAATGAGTATTTCAATTGAGATTTGTACCTCCTAATGCCAAAATGGCCTTTACTATGACCTGTACGTCCAAATCCTTTTCGATTATGCCGAGCAATGTTGTCACGAATCCGTTCTGAATCATCACGTTCTGACAATAGGGATTGTTTTGGCTCAGAACGCCGATTAATTCGCACGTGGTCGCTCTGATCTTCCCGTCCCGGCATCTCAGGCAGGGATTCAGGATCAGAAAACCGCCGATTTTGTGGAAATCTGCATACGAAACAGGAATTTCAATGAAGTAAAAAGGATTATTGATTGATTTTTTTTGTGTCCAACGAATTTTAAAACCTACCGTTGGCCGTATCCAGATTATCCACATAATCCAAAATGATATCCAGAGCGTTCAAATAACCGCTCAAATCGTCATCCTTCATCCTTTCGATGCCCCTCAGCAATTTGATTTGTTTCTGCAACACTTCGACCACGTTCAATGTCATCGAGCTCAAGGCGCCTTCGAGGAATTTCTTTTTCTAAGACACAAACAAGAAAGAAAAAAAACGGGTAATTTTGGAGCTTTCTAACGGGTAAATTTAGATGAATTAAAAGCTTACTTCCTCGTCCATATTGTAGAGAAATTCGTGCGGGGCTTCTTCGGATTTGCAAACGTCCATGGAAAATCTCAGCAGGCCTTGTAAATTGGTGGGCTGTCTCGGCTGAGAGCGGTTTTCTTGGTCCGACAGAACGGATTTCGAATCTGATGCAGTAGGTACAAGAGCCATTGTATTCGTTTAAATTAATTAAAATTGTGCAAATTTGCAACCAAATCGAGTGAATTGTATAATTTTGAATGGAAATTTTAGGTTATGTTTTGTGTTGATTGCTTGATTTGACGTATACGTCAATAGTGTCAACAGTGTCAAAAATTATCGATTATCGATGTACACGATAAAAGAGCTATTATATTTGTTTAAAGAATCGAAAATGTGCAAATTTGCAACCCAATCGAGGGATTTGTATAATTTAGAATGTATATTTTAGGTTATGTTGTGTATTCTTCTTCTTCTTCGGACATAGGCCTGAGCTACTGTGGCTATTCGGCCCAAAGTGTTTTGTGTGGCTGGATACATTCGAGGTAAACGTCAAAAGTGTCAACAGTGTCAGAAGATCGTACATATTTGAAAATTTGGACATAAATAAAAGGAAATAATAGGAAACTCATAAATGAAAGTATCAGAAACATTATTGATCTGTTTGATATGTTTTCAAACAACAATTTCCAAACATCCTAACGTTCTATTTATAATAGCGGACGATTTGAGACCGAGTCTAGGATGTTACGGTTCCAAAGAGGCCCACACTCCCAATATAGACTCCTTAGCGACCAAAAGTTTCCTCTTCAAAAACGCCTTCGCCCAGGTAACTTTATCCCAAAAATACATCAAAGTTATTAAGGTTAATTACACCGCTTTTTAGCAAGCCCTTTGCGGCCCGAGCAGAACCTCTTTCCTGACCAGCAGAAGGCCGGATTCTCTAAGGACCTACGACAATTGGGGCAACTACTGGAGAGCCTCGCTTGGTAACTTCGTCACGTTACCGCAACACTTCAAACGGAACGGATACTACGCCTACTCGATCGGAAAGGTCTTCCATCCGGGACGGTTATCCAATCACACCGATGACTATCCTTACAGCTGGAGCGTCGAGGCCTTTCATCCGCCAACCGAGAAGTATTCTAACGCTAAAGTTTGCTCGGACAAGAAGGGAGGTTTGGCCAGGAATTTGATTTGTCCGGTCGTACCGGAGTACCAACCATCGGGAACCCTGCCCGATTTGGAGTCCTCGCAGGAGGCCGAGCGGTTCCTGCGGAACTGGCGAGGGATTACAGACGGCAGGCCGTTTTTCCTCGCTGTTGGGTTTCACAAACCCCACGTACCTTTTAAATTTCCTGTAGAATATCTCGGTAAATACTTGCAACTTTTACTCGATTGTGGCTAGGAGTACGAAACTTTGTTCAGGAGTTGATAATACTGCTTTTAAATGGTTCCTAAACGTTCTAAACGCTTATAAACTAGTGTTATTAATTCCGAATTTACTAATAATACTAATAAATCTTGAATTTTTCCTGCTAGATTTCCATCCGTTAGAAAATGTTAGTCTTCCAACGAACCGATGGCGTCCGGCCGGTATGCCAGAAGTGGCCTGGAATCCCTGGAACGACGTGAGGAAACGCGACGATATCGATAAATTGAAGATCCCTTATCCATATGGACCGATGGCCGATGAAACGATGAGAGAAATCAAAAGGGCCTATTATGCATCAGTGAGTTATATCGATGATATGATAGGACGTATATTGAAGCACGTCGATGAAGAAACTGTAGTAGTTTTAACGGGAGATCACGGTGAGTGTTTGGTGAAAATTTCACCTTTTTAACTCTATTATAGACTAGTTTATAGCTTTCCAATCATTCGATAGAGTTTATAGTTACTTTTTTTGTTCATCGACTCATTCAAAGGGTTAGATCGACCGCTTAGAGATGGGTTGTGAGGATGCTACTTGGTAGACATCAAGAAGAACCTTTAGGCTCTATTTTGTGAAAATTTCACGTTTATAGCTCTTGTATTTTTTCAGGCTGGTCCATAGGAGAGCACGGGGAATTCGCGAAATACAGCAATTTCGATATAGCAACGAAGGTCCCTCTACTAATCCACGTGCCTCGTCTATCGAATACCGAAATCATCTTCAACAATCCTGTGGAATTAGTAGACATATTCCCCACTCTCGTCGATTTAACGCAAATATCTCAACCGCTAAAGAAATGCGCCGGCGACGGTGCAGTTTTATGCACCGAAGGTCGCAGTTTGGTACAGTCTATGGTGAAAATCCTGAGGAATACGGTAAAATAAACCGCTCAAAATCGTGCTTATCTAACGGTACAAATTTTCTTCGATAGAAAATCGCATCGAGTTCGGCGTTTTCGCAATACCCGAGACCCGGCCTCGTACCTAGCAGGCATCCAGACAGCGATCAACCCAAATCGAAGGAGATTGAAATAATGGGGTATTCAATAAGAACTAAACGGTACAGATACACCGAATGGGTGGAATTCTCTACTAAATCGTTTCGACCCGACTGGAACGTCACGTTCGGAAGGGAATTGTACGATCATCTGATAGATATCCAGGAAAACGATAATATAGTCGATAGGGAAGCGATGGGAGAAATTGTGAGGACTTTGAGGGAGAAATTGATGCTTGGTTGGAGGTATATTTAAGTGTAAAGGGTAGCTAGATGTAGTCCAGCTAACGAGAAATTGTATAGAGAGAAAAAGGAACTCTTAAGGGATTGATTACCAGTTCATTGAATATAAAAATAGCTAGTAGGTTTCCTTGAAAAGCACTGTATATTGGAACAATTATCATTTTTAAAAATCGTAATTAATTGATAAGGTTTATTTATACGCCAATATTATCACTATCACATATCCTTTCGGGTTTAAATTAATGTAAGAAAATGTATTTCATTCTACAGGATTTATTCTTATTATAAATTTTAATGGAAAAAAACCATTCGGATTTATTATCATTTTATTATAACAAAGCTGGAAGCGAACAACAAGTTTTTTTTTTTTAAATACTATATAATTGTACAAAAAACTATGAATAAATACAATAAAATTATGCAAATAGTTTATTCGAAATAGAATATTTGTCATGTTATTATAGAGGACGTTGCTTAATTACTTTTTAATCAATTTTAATTCTAAAACACAACACAAGTTTACATAAAATCACAATTACGTAAATAAGTACCTTCAATTAGTAGCACCCTATGTTTAATAAACATTTTTAATAATTCAACGCTTTTTAAAAAATTCAAAATAGACAACATTAAAATCTACTTACTACTCTCATCGTGCAACAAGTTAATACTTAAATAATAAGCAAGCACGATTATGAATTTTGCAATTGCCTCAATCTCAAATTCAACGGTTCATCCGATGGGGTTTCCTTGAACAAATTTGAAGACAAATCCACAGCCACGTAGAGCCCGCACAACAGCAAAGGACCTAATAATAATTAATAATAATAGTAATAATATTTATTAATCCTTTGGAACGTTATAATTACCAATTATAGCTCCTTCCATTCCCAAGCAAAATATCCCACCGGCGATGGCCAAACCGGTCAAATATGGATGCCCGCCGCCTTTGATCTCCTTATAAATAATCGTATCGACGATCGAAGTGGGCAGGAATTGAGCACCGGCAAATATTAGAGCGGCAACGCCTCTATCTTGCGCCAACCACAGATCGAACAGAGCCGGTACGCAGGCCCAATAGGTACCCAAAAAAGGCACCGCTCCCAATATAGTAGCGAAAGCCGATGGTAAATAGACGATTCTCGCGCCGAATAAATTATGAATGAACCACGTCCACATGCCATAGAAAGCGGCCATTTTGAACGAAGCCGAAAACACACCGATGATGGCCCCTTCCAAGGCCTGTCCGAATCTCTTACCGCTCGGCGAGAAATTCGTCAGCAACTCCACGGGTTTGTAGAGATCCCCGCTGGAGTTCAACAGATAGAACAACGTCGTTAGAAACACCACAACGTTCAATAAAAAATTCAAAACTGCCGTACCGCCTCCCAACAATACCGATACGAATGTACTAAACGATCCCAGGATCAAACTAATATTACCTTTGAGTATACCCCAAACGGATTCCAACAACGATATGAGCGTGCCGATGTTCTGCCTGCCGAACTCCAACAATCCGCTCAAATTGAACATTTCCGGACTCTTTTGTATATCCGCCACGAAATTGTCCCATGTGGCTCTAACGGCGTCATCTGTCACCGTTGGACCTCTACTATCGTTGGCTGACATCCAATTTTGGTACACTCTGTCCCACAATTCCAACACTTGGCTTTCGAGTTTCTCCGATTTGGCCGGATCCACATCGGACATCATACCTCTGACCGTTTTCTGGATGCCTTCTCTGCCGTATTGATAGGCGTTATCCAATATAGAATCGAAGGTATCGTCCCAAGCGGGCGGTAAAATTTGCTTCAATTCCGGATTCTGCACCACCGTTTGATTGATCAACGATCCTGTCATTTGAACTAACATAATACCTTCGGCGTAGATTTGGAACGCTATAAACACCGAAGCGCACAAAAGGAATATAATCAAACCGAATATCACCATGCAAGAGGCCACTGTATCGATCGAATCTTGTACGCAGGATTTTAGAATAACGTTGAGTTTGTGTACGATGTGGTAGAGTCCTCGTACCGGTACCGGTACCAGAGCATCGTGTCTTTCGTAGCACCATTGGGAGAGATTCTCGAAGGCTGCGCGGCCCTTTTCGTGCAGGTAACCCCACAGGCCGATGTAGTAACCCAAGTGCTTCGAAAGGAAGTACAAAATGGGCACGGGTAGAAGAAGCAACAGCATGGGGTTCTTCCAGAATATCATCACGACGCAGGCCCACATGACGGAGTAGAGGAAAAAGTTGCTCTCGTAGTTGGCGGCGTCTACTAAACTAGAATTCGAATAGCTCAGGTTTACGTTGCCTATGCGAAAGCTGGAGGAGTCTTTGAGAAACTTGGCTGTGAAATGGGGTTGCGATAGGGATCGCTTTAGGGGCGGTTTTCTTTGGTAGATCGTAGTCATCGAAGGTTTCTTCGATTGCTGATCGTTCGTGGAAGGTTTCTTATCGAATAGATCCAAAGAGAATGGATCTTTTTCGACGGTTTGGGTGGCTTCTTCGTTAATGGCTGAATCTCCGATGGTTCGTTCGGAGGTATTTCCAACACTCGTATCATCTTCGATTAATTTATTGTGATGTTGGTGGAACATAAGAGACACCGATTCCACTAAAGTTATAGGATTGTCCGAGTTCTTCATGCTATTGTAGAATTCGTATATCTCCGATAGAAACCCGCCGAAGAATATTATTTGGGATACGACGAACACGGGTACTCGAAAGAACCCGAACTGTTTGGCCACGCAACTCGAGCACAACAGCCACACGACTATCGAAGCGTAATGGAATTTGGCGTTGTTTTCGGGCTTCCACAGTAGAAACACCATCGAAACGTAACCCACTAGAATCAAGCTCACTAACCAAAAAGACGAGACGTCCAAAAAGAACCCCAACGAACCGAACCCGTACGATACCAATCTCCACGACACCTTCACCAATATCTTTGGAGTGTAATTGTATATCACCACTATCGCTGGTACTGTTACACCGAATATAACGATTAATTTCACCCGTTTCCATATATTCCTGCCGACGAACTCCGAAATGTCATTCACTATGTTCACCGGTATAAGAAATATCCCGAACACCACCGGAGTGCTGGTCACTTCTAACGTTTTGAACCAAGCGTTGAATCTGTCCCTTAGGGATCTCTTTAAGGGATGTAGAGCTGATCCGACGAGCGCCGCCCACATTAGAGGCTTCACGAAGGGCTCCAATATCATGTAGACCGCGTAGGCGGCGGCGCAGCAAACGAATAGCAGGAAAAGCGCCACAGCGTTGTAGACCGCTTGTTTTACCGGTTTGTCGTGGCCCTGCGGTAGACTCCTTATCGCGCTGAATATGTTACCCAAAGCTGGCAGTGGGTCCATTGTTAATAACTTAAAAATTATTGACTAGAGAGGAGTATGTGACAGTTTATTTATTTATCATTTTTGTAACCTCACATTATTGACAACTTTGACAGGACGAGGGGCTGTTTGAACTATTTGTACTGTGTGGCCGAATAACCGAGTGGATGAGGGCTTAAAGGAACAAGAAGAAAAATAGATTTGTTATTGATTGGATGTAATAGCTCGTATTTAGGGGCACTTTTTAACCATAAACAAGCATTTAGAGTCTTTTTAACATAAGCTATAAACAAAGTTTCTAGTTACTACATAACACAAATGTCAAATGATCTTTTGGAAGAAAAAAAAAAGAAGAACTTAAAGTTAGGCAACACCTTTTACGTTGAATAGTTTATTTTTTCACATTACAACGATTTTAAAACGGTTTTTAGATATAGAACCGAATTTGGGCTACCAAAACTGAATATCTCTCTTAAAATCACAGCAGAATTATCTTCTTGTCACGTTCAAAAATGAGGTCTCGTCCGTCAAAAGGTATTCAGAGCAATTAATCAATCCAATTCGAACCGCCTATTAAATAACAAATCTTTTTACGTTATTAAGCGAGACCCAATTTCCCATAAATAACCGGAGAGGATCGAACGAACTTGTCATATTCGAGCACGATTTTCACGTCAATCCTTCCATCGATAATAATTCATCGATAATTGACGGTTATATCGATTTCTTCGCGTCCTTATTCGTAAAAGGTAGTCGAAAAATATCTAATATACAGGGTGTCTACTTTAAAAACTTCAAGTAGTGCTTATACAGTCGGTGCAAAACAAATATCAATCCCCACGTCACTACTGTCGTCATACTTGCCAAGCATTGTGACCAACTTTTACAAATAAATACAAAAAAATAGATAACGCCCCCCTCTGGAATTATTTAAAACTATCTATTTATAAAATATTATTTATTGATAAAAAAATTCAAGTAGTATAATACACATAAATAGATATCCTTTTTTTTCGTGTTCATAAATCCAACGGTGTTAGATCAGGCTAGTATTTGTAACCGCCTTGATCGTCTTGCAAGGTTCCGAATCTCTGCTGGTTGTTATTGGACGAGGAGGTTTCCTGTTGTCCTTCTACACCACCGCTGGGCTTCGAATACTGGTACCCGGAGGGTTTTTGGTACCCGTTCGTTCGGACGGATTCAGCCGGTTTGAAAGAGGTCACCTGTTTGTTATTTACCGTTGGAAAAGCGCTCGGTTCCCTAGCCGAAGGGTACTGGTACCCAGAAGAACCTCCATTAGGTCCCAAAGGAGCCACTTGCTTGTTATTTACCGTTGGAAAAGCGCTAGGTTCTTTAGCCGAAGGGTACTGGTACCCATTGTTCTGGAACACCTGCTTGACACCTTCCGAAGCGGATGGAGATTGCTCACGAGAAGGCAACGGTTTCTGCCATTTGGAATGGTCCTCGTCCACGTAGGAACCCTCGTTGTACTCACCGCGAGCCAAGGCCGCCTTGTTCAATTCGATGGACTTCAAAATGGCCTCCATGTTGGGCAGATGGGTTCCTTTGGGCAGGAACCCGTTGGCATCGGCCGTGTATTCCACCGTGATTTCCTCACCTTCTGGAGAAGTGTAGGAGTACCTGCCCTGGGCTGAAGGTCCGTGCTCGGTCAAGGAACCCTCCTCTTGGGCTTTGATCCCGTTCTCGGTTTCGAACGAGTAATTGTAATGACCGTCGCCGCTGTCTGGATTCAATTCCTTCTGGATAATCCGATCGGTGTTCGGTTTCTCGCCCGATTGGGAGAACCTGTCGAATTGGTTGGACGTTTGGCCGATTTGCTCGTTCTGGTACCGGCTGTCGGGTTGGTAGACTTGCCCGAATCGGTTCGACGGTTGTTCGGTTGGTTCTTGTTGCTTGAAAGGAGCCAAATATTGCCTGGTAGGCTCCGGTTTTGGCTGCCTAAATCTGTCGAATTGGTTAGAGGTCTGGCTAATTGGTTCTTTTGGTACGCTAGAAGGTGACAAGTACTGCCTGTCGGGTTGGTAGACTTGCCCGAATCGGTTCGACGGTTGTTCGGTTTGTTCTTGTTGTTTAAAAGGAGCCAAATATTGTCTGCTGGGGTCTACCTGCTTCTGGGAAAATCTATCAAACTGGTTAGAAGTTTGGCTAACTTGTTCTTTTGGCTGGTTAAAAGGAGCCAGATATTGTCTGCTGGGGTCTACTTTCGGTTGCTGGGTAAATCTATCAAACTGGTTAGATGTCTGTCTATCCTGTTCTTTTGGCTGGTTAAAAGGAGACAGATATTGTCTACTCGGCTCTACTTTTGGCTGCTGAGCAAATCTATCAAACTGGTTAGATGTCTGTCTATCCTGTTCTTTTGGCTGGTTAAAAGGAGACAGATATTGTCTACTCGGGTCTACTTTCTGGGCAAATCTATCAAACTGGTTAGAAGTCTGGCTAATTTGTTCCTTTGGCTGGTTAAAATGGGACCCGGTATCAACCGGTGGTTGAATAAAGTCTACATTATCGTTCTTGGGACCCGGTGGAAGGTACCTGTTGTCCAACCGGTCACATGACACGACCAGTACAAAGGCGGAAAGTACTAGTAACTGGAATAAAAATTAAAAAAATTGGTGAGTAAAGAGTATGAGTTTGATACAATATTTTGTCTACTGATTCCATCCATCTTTCTAACAATCTATGTACTATGTACTAGATGTATCACGATAGGTACTAGTATAGGTAGTATAGGAACACTAGGTACTTCTAGACAGAGTTAAATTATCCTGGAGCGTTCCAAAACAGTTCTAGAATTCTATATAAATGTCCCAAAGTGAACGCAGTAATTTTCCTTAGTACTATAGGTAGTACTGCTTGTACATGCAATATACTAGGTAAATAGATTAAAGAAATATTCTTACTTGCTTATTCATGATTCCAGCACCAGTTCCAGAGTATATGTTAAAAGGTATCTAACTACTTGAATTATTTTTTTGGAATTTCGTTTTTATATAGGAGTGTGTGGGACCCCCGAAAATGAGCCCCCCCCTTCAAACTGTTCTTCTTATGCGCTCTTGAATTCGAGAAATCGATGGATCATCGTCCATTACATTTTGTTTGCCAAGGTAAAAATTGGTTTAATGAGGATGATACGGGGTCTTTCGATTATTATTCGGACATTTTAGGAAGCGTTTTGGTTATTGAAAAAAAAAATTATACAGTGGCGGGGTGTTATTTTTTTTTATTAATCATTGTTTTTTACAAGTGAAGATTGATTTTTGCAATTTTTGTACATTTTTTTTTGGTCAATTTTCAAAATTAAACATTTATTCCTTCATTTACTATTTAAATATTTAATTTTTTTAAGAATAAGAAATAATTATAGAAATTTCAGTTATTTTTCAAGCGATTTTTGCAATTTTTGTAACTAGTTATAATCCATCAAAACTAAACAAAACGTGCATTAATTGTGCAATAGATGACAAATCGCGGTCGTTTTTCAAATGTAAATCCGTCCTATTCGAGAACTTCTAATCCTCTTCGATAAGAATCTCGTCGTTTTGCAGATGAATATCTAACAATAAAAAAAATTAGAACGTTTCAGTTTGTCCTAAATAGATAAAAAAAACAAACTCGAATAATTACGCACATCAAGGTTGCCGCGACGATCATTCCTAGCAAATGTCATTTGTCTACAATCAAATGCCATTTGTCAATGAAATAATATACCTACTAGATTACTTTATACATAAATGTTTCTACGACCATGTTATAAATAAAGTAAAAGTATAATTCGTACGGTGTTTCATTATCGATGGAGATGGATTATTGATTGATATTTCGATAGATCGATTGATTTTGTTATTTATTCGGTGATGTATTCACCGGGATTTGATTGATTTCCGTCTCTAAACAAACGATGCATTAGCGGGTATTTACAGAACATAATGGATACATGAAATCCGGGTTTATTTATGAAAATACCTTTACAATTAGATTCATTAGAGTTTGTTTTGGTTTTGTAATTTCGTAATTAATGATACAAATGTTTTTTTGTTTTAAACAGAAAATCGCGATAATTCATTTTCAGGTTGAGAACTTATCATCTTACCCTTGTATGTATACAATATACGAGGTGCGTTCGAAAACAACCTTTGAAAGCCCACTGCGATAAATGCGTTTAATTTCGGTGTTTCGTATATAAATAATTAATTAAAGTAATCACGAATAGGAACATCTTCGTTTTACTTTAAGGTCGATGTAAATTAGTTTTTAGTATATTAGTAATTTTCGAGCGTAATTATCGATTGGTTAGTTTATTTGCCAATTTCGCTAATTCGGATGGCATTTTTTTTTTTGGTCGATTTCGTAAGCTTTATAACCGTATTAGGTCATAAATGATTATATTTCTGTCAATCGCAGAAGGTAATTTCTGACCTATCATTTATAAATTAAACGGGTATATAATTACCTAATGTAATTTACAAGGGTAAATACCATAATAACTGAGTAAATGTGTAAATGAGCTTTAGCGCACCATTTTGGGACACCCTGTATATACCACATATAGCAATAAGACAGATCATTTAACATATGTAAGTGTATTTAAGCGAATTCGGCCTACTTTTGGGTAACTTACCGACCCGAAACGGAATTTGTTGGGCTATAGAAGTACTAAGATAGAGAAGGAGGAGGAATCTCTCTATTCGATATATGAGATAATATGAGATAGCGCAAAGATCACGAATTTATAAATGATGCCTTCTCTTTCTCGGATTATGCGCTCGATTATGCAACGAAGTCGAGTCGAGTGAAACACATTGAAAGTGAACGTTGAACTTGAACTGGACTCGTTATAAACAAAACGGTTTTTGTTCGAATTTAACTTGTCTACACAACGTTTACAAGAGGTTTTTAAAACTGTGTGCTAGTTTTCTGATTGCTGTGTAAACGTCGTTTCTCGTTGAAGTTGTGTTTTTTCCTTCTTAAAATGGGTTCAAGAAACACCCTATTCAATATTAGTATGTTAGTAAAAAACACCCTGTATAGTAAAGTATTCTAAAGAATCATCAAATTATATACTTAATTAGTTAATCCTTGGTTTATGCATTACTGTGTAAACGTTGTTTTTCGTTGAAATATATAGTATGAAGTAGGCAACTCATTTTACAATTATTTTATACATTTTACATAGAATAAATAGTTTTAATAAGTTTAAATAAAGGAAAAAGAACGAATCGTATTATGTCATTGGAACTTTTCATTTTGACAACTGTCATTTTAATAATCTTTCTTTCGAATGAAACACAAAATGTATTTAAATCAGTATATCATTTTTATTATCATACATTTATACAAATATAGTTACATTCCTCACTATAATCGAAATCATCACAGCAACACTTCATCATCATCATCATCATCAATACTTGTAACCGGCGGAATTGGCGCCGGCCGGAACGTACTGTTTCTGCGGCTGAAAAGAGGTGGCGCTGGCGCTCGCCTGGCCCGCCTCCCTGTGTTTCTGGTAACCGCTTTGGGGGCGGTTCTCCTCCTCCTGGTGCTTGTACTGCCCGTCGTCGAACACTCCGTTCGCCTCGTCGGCCAAATTCTGTTCGACCGCCTTCTGGATGTCGGCGGGGACGGGGGGCGGCGTCGGGAGGTGGGCGCCCTGGGGCTGGAAACCGTTGGGACCGGCCTGGTAGTGGATTTGGATCTGTTGCCCGTCGGGGGCGGTGTAGGAGAAACCGCCTTCGGCGTTCGTACCGTCTCCTCGGGCGTCACCTTCGAATTCGAATAATTCTTGGTTAATGTTTATAAAAAGGTCTACAAAGGGTCTACGGGGCACTAGGCTCTACAGGTTCTAGATGTACAGGTTTGTAGAAGACCTACAATCTCTGTTGTAAGGGATTATGAGAGGTTCTGTAGAGTATGAGAGGTAAAATAGTGTCTAAAAGGGTTTGGTGATGTTTAATCTACAGGAAATCTCCTGCACCAGGAAGAACTAAATAGTTCTATAGGGGAACTACAGAAGATAAGATTCTACCAGTACTCTGGGATGCTACAATCTAAGTACAACTCATGTTCTAAGTACTTGCATGGTCTTAACAATCTAACCCTAAGGTGTGGTGATCCATAAAATGTCTGTATATAAAATATGCAGTACTTCTTCTAGGTCTTTACCCGACCCAATTCAATTACTCCAAAGTCCAATTACCGTGTTCTTGTACTTGTACACCATCGCCGGTTTCCACGGCGTAATTGTAGGTCTCCCCGTCGTTTTCGTTGTCCAATCTTAGGATGGGCACGTCGTTGGCTGCCTTATTGATGGGCCCATCGGGGCCTTTGTTGAAGGAGCTCTGCGCCTGCGCCTGGTGATGGTTGAACGAGGCCTGAGGTTGGGGCTGGTAGTTGTTGTTGTTGTTGTTGTTGTTGTTGTTGTATCCCTGACTGGGGGGCAGGTATTGGCTGTCGAGCCGACCGCAGTAGCAGGTCCCCAAGATGGTGAGCAAGATGGTGATCTGTAGAAGGATTGAATTTATCGTTTAGAACTGTTCGGAATCGTTTAGAACGCTTCAAAACGATTCAAAACAGTTCACAACAATTCTGCATTGTACAGAATCATTTTGAAGTGTTCGAAACCATTTAGAAACGATTCACAACTCTTCTGGACGATTCAAAACAGTTTACAACAATTCTACATTGTCCAGAATCATTTAGAACTGTTTTAGAACATTTCGAAACGATTCACAACTCTTCAGGACGATTCAAAACAGTTCACAACAATTCTACATTGTCCAGAATCATTTAGAACTGTTCAGAATCAGCTCATTTTCAACTCGTTTAAAATTCGTAAATAAATAACCGGTCGGTTACGAAACCATTTGATTACAACAACAACAAAATGAAGTATAAAGCACTTACTTGTTTCATCCTGTAGCTAGTGATAGTTCTGATCGAGTAGGCGGTTGTTGTTGTCCCAAAAAAAATCGAAGGCGATCTTTTTATAGCTATCTTCGGGCCCCCCTTTTTTACCGTTTTTCGGCTGAGGATGGTAGAAAAAAAATGGCCGGGGGGCCGATTTGCGCATTAAAACAAACGGACTACGGTCGAAAATTCATCTCGCGAAGGCGAGCATGCACGAGCGCCGATTGCGACGGGGATTAGGGATAATTATTTATAAATAATTCGTGTATAATGGTAAAATGAATAGTTCTCGGCCTGACAATGAAATACCGCGATTAAGTTGAAAATGTGCATTATTCTACTATGTTAAGTCGAAATCTTTAGTTCGAGACTGTTCTAAATAATTCTGGGCGTTCTAGATTATTATAGACAGTTTTAAATATGTTTCTAAAGCGAATACAAGGAGTATAAATGAGGGGGGTAAATCCTGCAAAGATCTTTGCTACGCCACTGGCCTTATTTTGCTTTTTTTTAACGAAAAGCGCTGATTAAATTAATTCCCCTCTAATGATTATTACATTTTATATTATTTATTTATTTCTACTTTTATGTAGCCTGGATTTTAAGGTGATTGGAATAATATTCGCGAGTGCGCTCGTGTGATGAGATATGTATTCGGAGATTATTTAGAATGTAATAGATCGATTTGGAGATTAATAATTGCAGAATTAGATATGAAGGTGGAACGAGCATATTGCAAAATACCATTTTTTTTATTTCATTTCATTTCGGTATTAACGCTGATGAATTTATTCTCTAATCGAATCTTTTTGTAATCTTTTTATTCGCCTTTTTTGTAATCTATGCTATTTGCGTAATGTACGAGGGTAGGGTGAAAAGTTCTCAGCTTGATACACTGAGGGCGGTCCAATCAGCAAAAATTCTTGATTCCTTTTTGGGACATTTATAATTAATTCTAGAAGTATCTAGGGTCATTTAGAACGCCTCTGAATCAACTAGAACTGTTTAGAATGCCCCAAAAGCAATAACACTGTCTCGAATGACCTGCCCAGAACCATTTAGAACGCTCCAGGATCAATTAGAATTGTTTAGAAGACTCCAGGAGCATTAGAACCGGTCTAGAATCTTTTGGAACACTCCACAGAAACATTTAAAACTGTTTAGAACCATTTAGAATGCTCCATAGTCATTTTAGAACTGTCTAGAACAATTTAGAACGTCCCAAAATCATTTAGAACTGTCTTGAACTATAAATTTCAACTTAATAAGAAGAATAATGTCATTTTTTAATTGAAAATCGCGGTCTTTCATTATCAGGCCAAGAACTTATGTATCTATGTATGTATTAAACGTCTACAAATAAAATAAAACCCAATTTTTTTTAAAAACGTACACTTTATTTTTTATTGTACCTAAGATAAAACGTTCTATGTACAAGAAATAATATACACAATGATGATAATATACATTATATGAAACACACTAATTTATGGCAAGCCTCTCTCTTTTTCCTCCTTAATACCTGTAACCGTCCGATCCTCTGTTACCGCCCCCGGTACCCGGAGTACCGTACAGACCGGAAGGGGTACCACCTCTACCGCCGCCGGATTGTCCACTTCCTATATACAACAAAAAAATATATAAATATCATTAAAAATAGCAATTTTTACCTAAAGAGTACCTAAAGAGTAACCAAAGATGCCTAAAGATTACCCAAAGATACCTAAAGAGTATCCAAAGATATCTAATGAGTACCTAAAGAGTACTTAATGATTCTGGACATACCTAAAGTATTTTTTTTCCACTAGAAATGGCTTTATTGTATTAAGAAGTAGAATTGTAGTTTATTGTTTATTGTAGAAAGAAGTGAAGAAAACATAGTCGGTACTTCACCGAGTAGGTACCGATCACTTCAATCCAGTATAGGTACTTCATTAAAAATGATTTTCATTTAGGTACACACCTCGTCCACCTGAATAACCACCTCCTTGTCCACCTCCAGAGTATCCTCCTTGTCCACCACCGCCTCCAGAGTACCCTCCTTGTCCACCACTTTGTCCACCCCCTGAGTACCCTCCTTGTCCACCTCCGGAGTATCCTCCTTGTCCACCACCGCCTCCAGAATACCCTCCTTGTCCACCTCCAGAGTACCCTCCTTGGCCTCCCCTACCGCCTCCGTAACCGCCTCCTTGACCCTCATCGACACCGGGCTTGTACTGCCCGTCGTCGACGATACCGCGAGCCTCGTCGGCGAGGTTCTGCTCGATGGCCCTCTGGATCTCCGGCGGGATGGGGGGCGGCGTCGGCAGATGGTCCCCTTGGGGCAGGAACCCGTTCTGATCGGCCGTGTACGTCACGGAGATCTGCTGGCCCTCCGGCGACGTGTAACTGAAGGAACCTGCGCATCAATGGTACCCTTATCAGTATTATCTTTAGCTGAAGGAACCTGCACATAAATGGTACCCTTATCAGTATTATCTTTAGAATACCGCGAGTACCCGCGTTGTATACAAGACAAACTTGAGTCGTTGCTGGGGTTAAATGGAGGCCATTTAATGTTGATGATGATGATGATGATGATGATGATGATTTACCTTGAGCTTGGGTGCCGTCCCCGCGGGCATCGCCCGATTCATCGGCGTTGATGCCGTTCCCGGTTTCGTATAGATAATTGTAGGTACCGTCCCCGTTGTTGTTGTTTTCATAACGGATGATCGGAATTTCTGAACCGGCTCCGGGTCTGCCGCCTCCGCCGCCTCCGCCGCCGCCGCCTCCGCCTTAAAATCGTGGAGTTTAATCGATTGAAATAGGTGTGGAAAGAACGTTTGAATGTTAGAGGTTAGGTTAGGTTAGAAGCTCTATGGAGCCCTATGGAGAGGGCTTTATGAAAAGAGCTGAGCTCTATATGGGACAAAAAGAGAGGAGCTCTATCTATGATGGATCACAAGAAAATAGGGAATTTTACATAAGGATTGCGCCAGAATGTACTGAAGTGCTCGTAATAATAATAATAATGATGATGGTAAATGATGAGTAATGGCCGAGTCACCTGAGGTTATCTCGAATATGGGTTGGTTTAATTAGAAATATACACGGGTTATGTAATTATTATTAAATGGTATATAATAGCATATTCGAAATGTTGTAAAACGAGGAAAAGTATAAGTATAAAGTATACAAATTTACTCGGATTAAAAATTAATCCTTATATAGGTGCAGTTTGCACAGCGTTTCGAACATTAGAAAATAAAGCGTACCATACACTAAGTAATCTTTTAATTAACCGCTGTTTTGTTGAACAACTACGAGATAACTCGTAGTAGATTGCGTTCTGCTAGAACTACGAGTTATCTCGTATTAATATACTATTAGTACATTTCACCAATTTGTAGCGAAAAGTTTATTGTACGATTTTGCAATTTGATTGTTTCGAAAATAGTCGAAATTTCCGAGATATTTTGACTTTTCTGATGTCATAAAAGTAATAGATTTCTTGCGAAATTCTATATAATTTCATAAAGATCTTGTAAGATTCATGAGAAAATGCGATCGCTGGTATTTTTCTATACGAGAAAACCTTGGGAAATGACCTCAAATTAGGAAAGAAAGAAATCTTTTAATGACGAATATGCCGCTCATCTACAAAATGGATGTTGTTTTGCCATTAAAAAAAAATTATAACGAAATACAACGCTCTAAACTAGAAGAGAACTTCAATTAATTTATTACGCTATATAACAAGGTCGTTTGGTTAGACTAGCAAAGGATTTATTCGACTTTTTATTACCTGAAAAAAAATGCATTAATACTACGAGGGTAGTGTGAAAAATTATCTGTTTGATACTGCTCCTATCAACAAAAATTGTTGTTTCCTCTTTGAGACATTTAGAATTATTTCTAGAACTGTCTAAAATCGTTTTAAAGCATTTAAAAAGGTCTAGAACCATTCAGAACTCTCCAGAATAATTGATTGGTCCATTTAGAATGGATTGGAACCATTTAGAACGGTTCAGAATCATTTAGAACCGTCGAACTAACCATTTTTTAACGAAAAAATTGAAGAAAAATATAATCTTTCAACTGAAAATCGCGGTCTTTCATTGTCAGGTCCGGAACTTTTCACCATACCCTTGTAATATATTAATTTTCATATTCTATACAAATTATAATAGATCATAAAAATAATGCATAATTGATCATCTTACCGAATCCACCAGGTCTTCCACCAGCACCCCCTTGATATCCTCCACTTCCACCGCCTCCTTGATACCCTCCTCCACTTCCACCGCCTCCTTGATATCCTCCTCCACTTCCACCGCCTCCTTGATATCCTCCACCACTTCCACCGCCACCTTGGTAACCTCCTCCACTTCCACCAGGATATCTATTTTGTCCTCCAGGTCCTGCGGGGGCGGTAGCTCCGGGGTAGCCGCCGCCGCCTCCGTCGCCGCCTCCTCGACCCGGGGGCAGGTAATCGAGTCGAGCGCCGGTCGTGGCGCCGATTAGAACCAGCACTAACACCGCCTATGTGAAAATATTCAAAAAATTTTACTCAAAAAAAAGTTGCTTAATAGAATTAAAAGATCTACATATAAAGGCCTGTTAAAGGCGACCACACACACACACACACACACACACACCATTCATAGCAAAAGGAAAAAAATTGTAATTTCTTATTCGTTTCATAAAGTTGCTTTATAGAATTAAAAAGATACACCCTGTTAAAGGCGACCATACACACAAACACCGGCGTAATTCATAGAGCAAAAAAAAAAATTTGTAATTTCTTAATCGCTTCAAAAAGTTGCTTTATAGAATTAAAAAGATACACCCTGTTAAAGGCGACCACACACACACACACACACACACACACATCATTCATAGCAAAAGAAAAAAATTTGTAATTTCTTACTCGCTTCATGATGGATTTATTTGTAATCGCGTGGTAGATTTTGCACCGTCTTCGGATCGTGTAATAATCGGTGTAAGTAGATCGTGGGCTTTTATAAAACGTCTCCCACCGGGTGCAACGCGAATGGAAGATGCACTTTTTTGTTGCACAAACGCGAAATTTCGAAGGGGGTATACTTAGATATGAGAGGGGGGGCGGGGGCGGTTAATTGCCCGTTTCTTTCGGTATTATTAGAGGGCGCTGGGATAGAGGAAACGCGCCGACTGCGATTATGGCGGTTGTATTTTTTTTTGAAGGAGAGGAAAAGTCGTTGTGAAATCGGGTGTATGGTCGACTTTAGCTAGTAAAATGTCGGTGATTTGGGACAAATATGGAGACCTAAAGTGGTGTGAAAGTAATTTGGGACAGATATGGAAGTCTAAAATGGTGTAAAAGTGGCCGGGTACTGTTTTAGTTTGGGAATATATTTCAGGTGGTTGGAAAATTATTAAATAAAGGTGACCATGCATGTACTATTGTTGTCTTCATAAAGACTGAAATTTGGCAAAACTTTGCTATTTTTTTACTCGAAATTTCCCTCTAGATTAAAGGAATGTTTAGATGCTTAGAAACACGAAATAAAGGTGGCCATGCACTATTGTTTTGGTCATAAAAAAATATCCAATTGCATGATATTTTGTAGAGGAAAAAAACATTATTTTGGCTATTTTTTACTTTGAAATTTCCCTCTAGATTGAATGAAATCTCGTATGTTTTCAAAAATCATTAATTAAAAGTCTATTATAAGTAGATAGTAATCGAAATCGTTCGCATTCGGAGCGAAAACAATTCCAATAAACCAATTTCCAGAGCGGTTAATTGTTCTATAATAACATGAAATTTCGACTTTACATTTTCAAAATTCAAATTCCTCGGAAATCGCAAAGTACGATTAAATTATTAGGCAAAAAACGATAAAAAAAAATTTATTCGAGAGAGAGTACTTAATGTTCTGTTCAATCGAAATATATTACTTAATTTTCGCTCGGGAATAATTACTCCATTATAACCGGCGGGTTATGTAAATTTTATAGTCGTGATTAAAAAAAAATTTATATTGTACATACAAAATTTAATATTGTATGAAATTTACGCGATTAAAACTGATAATTAAAATATTTGATGAGAAACGCCGATTTTTTTTTAGTTTTTACGTAGATATTCGTCTAATTATATACAGGGTGTCTCAATGAGAAGTAGAAATATCGTAATAAATTACAATATTATTATGCCAATATTTTTGGTTCGAGACAGTTCCAAATTATGGAGAAAATTATGATAAAAATGTTTTTTTACTAAAATTTTAACACCCTGTATAGCTAGAAAACTAAGAGGTTTAGGACATATATTGTTATAAACTTTTCTTCTTAAAATCACCCAAATATTCTCATCCTAAAGTATCTGCACTCAATTAATTAACACCCTGTACATCTTTTTTGTAGTGAAACTTTTTCACGCTTTACCGGCGGAACGATTCGAATTAACCTGTCAATAGGACGACACGATATCACGGTAAAGATGGAATAGAAGAAAAAAATAAATATATTCGAAATTATGAAACGATTTTCATATCTCGTAATTTCACCTTTGGAAATCCTTTTAAAAATCCCACTCTGAAGTGTTCACGCTCTCGAAATGTCGAACCCAAAATTGCGAAATATCAAGGATTCCATTTTTTTTTTTTATTTATTTAAACTAACGGAATTTAATTTACGATAATCGTTCGATAACTATATTCGATGAAATCAATGCAATTTATTAAACACATAATAAAAAAAATACAATTAAATAAATCCGATGAAATATATAAAACGAGAGTATCACTGGTGTTGTCGTTGTATTATAGCTATTATTATAACCTATCGGTATAAATTTAATAACCGTAACCGCCTCGGTTATTGTGATGGGAACCACCGAAGGAAGAACCGCTGAAAGAAGAACCGCCGAAATGGCCTCCACCTCCTCGGTTATTCTCCCTGTACGATCCGTCATCGATCACTCCTCTGGCTTCTTCTGCCAAATTCTGCTGGATCGACTTCAATATGGCCTCCGGAATGGGCGGTGGGGTTGGCAAATGGGCACCTGCGGTACCCAAAAATACAAACAAAATTAGGTACTATATAATCTAAACGTAGGTACTCGATTTTTTTATCGGGTTAATTCGTGTACGATGGTAGTGAAAAGTGAGCAGAGATTAGCAGAAAATATGTTGTTTCTTCTTTGGGACGTTTGTGATTAGTTTTAGATTGTGTAGAGAACTGTTTGGAACGCTTCAGAACCGTTTAAATGTATCTAGAAACATTTAGGAAGCTCTAAAATCATTTAGAACTATTTCGAACCTGTTACAACGCTCCATAATCAATTAGAACTATTTAGAATGCTCCAGAATCATTTAGAACTGTCTAGAATCGTTTAGAACCCCACCCGAATAGTTTGTAACTGTCCAGAAAAATCTAAATCGTCCCAGAATCAATTTAGACTCTTTCGAACTGAAAATTTTGACTGAGCAAAAAGAATGATGTAATTTTCAATTGAAAATCTTTTCGCCTCACCATTTTTTAACCCTTCTTTAGCCTTCTCCACCCTTATCCACTCTTCCCCACCCTTTTCCCCCCTCATTTCAACCCCTTTTTCACCCTTCTCCACCTTTCTTCACCCATTTCTCACCCTTTTTTTCTACCATTTTCACCCCCTTTTCCACTCCCTTTTCCCCCTTCATTTCACCCCATTTTTCACCCATCTTTCCACCTACCTTCCGGTCGGTACCCGTTCTCATCGGCCGTGTAAGTGACGCGAATCAGCTGGCCCTCCGGCGACGTGTAGGAGTACCCTCCATGGGCTCTGGTACCATCTCCGCCTGCTTCTCCTCGTTCTTGTACCGATATCCCGTTACCCGTTTCGAATGTGTATTGGTACGATCCGTCGCCTTCGTTGGTGTTGTCGTACCGAACGATCGGTACTTGTCGACCGGAACCTGTCCAAAAGGAACCATTTGGTTACTGATGATTGTTATGGGGTTATTTGCGATGAAGGGATATGTTCTGGTGTAGAAAGAGGGTGTGATGGATGTTTAGGGTAGTACTGGTGAGGTAACTGGTAGGTTTAGGTAGGAAAGGGAAGATTAGGGGAGGATAAAAAAGATTATGGAAGGGTAGGGAAGAATAAGGAAGAGTAGGGAAGAGTAGGGCAGTGTAGGGAAAAGTAGTAAAGAATAGGGAAGAGTAGGGAAGAGTAGGGAAGAGTAAAGAAGAGTAGGAAAGAGTAGAAAATAGTAGGGACGATGAATACTTACTTGAAAAAGAGCCTGAAAAAGCATTGGATTGATGACTACCACCGAACGAAGAGCCGGAAAAACCGCCCCTATTAGGGGGCAAATAATTATGGCTAATTGTACACGATACTAATTTAATAAAAGCCAATGCAAGAAGTACCTGAAAACAAAAAAAAACCTCTAATTAAAAACACTTTAACACGTTGACTACCACGGTAGAAAAGGAACAACAACAACAACTCACCTTCATCATTTTAACAATTTTCTTCAACCCTTTTAACACTGCAGTAAATAATTAGAAAAAAAAAATGTATATCTATCTAAACAGTACTAGAATAGTACTTTGTTTCGATACTAAATTGTTTCGATCGAATGACAACCATTAGAAATGACCATCGAGCTTTTATACAAAACCACAACCTGATCATCTTCCGAAATTGTCGAAGGATCGGCCAACATTTATTAATTCCCGATGATGATGCGTACGAATTTTTATTCCAATCATCATTTTGTTCGCGTTAATGTTAATATACAGAGTGTCCCCCCAATAAGTACCCGATACAGGCTAAAAGTTTACAGCCAACTTTTTAATTATCGAGGATTTTTTAGAGTTGATTCTGAAGCGTTCTAAAATGGTTCTAGATAGTTCTTAAAAATTCTGGAGCATTCTAAACAGCTCTAATTGATTCTGGAGCGTTCTAAATAGTTCAATGCAATAGTTCAACTTCATTTTAAAGGCCTGTAACTTCTCAGGAATGAAGTAACTTTCTGTTAATTTAAGATGGATCAAGCTCTTTGTTATTATTCTTATGGTGAGACATCCTGTATATAAAATAGCGAATCAGATCACACGGAGGTTGGGCAAGGTCGGAAGCAAAAACAATTTCTTTTTATATTGTTCTTTGCTGTGCATTTTAGATTCTTCTTCAATGTTCATCGACGCCCCATTTTTAGTTTTAATGGAATTTCCAGTTGAACTTTTGAATTGTCCTTCTGTTATTTTTTTTAACACGATAATTTCGCGTCTATTAGGTAATATAATATAACGTATTTCGTACGCTAACGTTATTGTAGCGTAACGTTACACTCGAAAAAGATAAATAAGTACAGGAATAAAATAGAGAAAAATCTTTATATACATTTCTTTTAACCATCCTGCGAATACTAACGTTATTTTAACGTAACGTTATACACGTTTACGGAGGCGTTCTAATTACGAGGAACTCAAGAAATAATCATAAATCACCCTGTATAGTAGGTACATTAACTGAAACAATTCGAAGATGTTACACACATACGTTCAATAAGCGACTTACGCAATATAACGTAACGTAACGTTAAGTACACGTACGTGTACCGTACACACATCTAACATCTCGAAGCGCTTAATTATTTCAGCCTTGCAACAGATCGGTATCTCATTTTTGTAATTATTTTAGAGGAAAAAAAATTTTTGATTTATGCAACGCCGAGCGAACATATTACGAGCGTTCTCGATTTAGAGAATTTATCCCATTCAAATCAACATAGCGTTGCAACTGCACAAACGTCACAAGTTATTGACGTTTGACGTATATACGTCAAAATAACGTACAAACGTCACAATAGCGTATTAAAGATGCTTTTAGAGGGGTTGTTTTGTGGGATTTTACGTTCGGTATAATTATAAAGTAATGTCGAAAATCAATCGGAATTTGTAATTGCAATAAAATAACATAATTAACATGGGAATTTAATGCAAGTTTGAACACATGTGAACAAGTGCAGGCGTTACAAATAATAAATAAAAAAAAAACATTCACACGTATTGTGTAAATTGCGGCGATTTTCATAACGTTAACGTTACGTAAACCGTTGTACTATTCGCGACTAACGCAAAATGATCTTATTAATGAAATTAATCAAATGCTTCATTATACCGGGCGATCGTAAATTGGTAATAAATTAATTTGTTATTTACAAGTACAGGTAACTATTTATCGTACGCCACTCGTAATTACTACAAAACTCATTACCTAACCGTTGGATTCCTTAATAATTATGCTTCAAAATATAAATTTTTTGGACTACATTTCTGTTGCACAATAGTTTTAATAAGGCGATGAGTCTTCCTCGATATATATGCAACATATAAGGTAAAAGGTTATTCTCGTTTCGTTAGAGGATTTATCGCTCGAAATATATCAATAAAAGCGCGAGAACCGAATGATTTACTATTCATATTATACAGGGTGTTTGTTAATTAAATGTATATATACGTGGGAGATGAAAAAAGTAGCTTAAATCTGTTCCAAAATCGGTTTAAAAAAAACAACTCTAAAGCTGTGCTTAAAATAATCGCTTTGAGACAGCTCAAAATCGCTCTAACTCTATATAGCGTATTTTGACGTACACGTCAAACGTCATAGCTGTCAATTTAACGGCCAACTGCGTAAAAGTAATAACGGATTTTCAACGGCAATGGAATAACTATTCGTTTTTATGTGTAATTTCGCAAACGATTTCGCAAAACGAACCGGTGCAATTAAATTATAGATAAATAATTTACAAGTAAATAATCTAATTGCATGTCGATTTTTTTTTTGCCGGGATTCCTAATAAGAGCACCGATCGAACTAATTAACTAAATATTTAATAAACATAATAAAATCGCGACGAGGCCGTCTCGATTACTCGTTCGATTGCTCGAGCAAAAAAAAAATCGATTCGTGTCCTTATACAGGGTGTTTAAATAAGGAATGATCGATATTTTAGTCATTGAAGGAGCTTCAAATATTAATATTTTACAAGAGGGTATATGGTGAAAAGTTTTCGACCTGACAATGAAAGACCGCGATTTACAGTTGGAAAATTTGTAAACTGCAAATTTCGAAGGTACTGTTGTAATTAGTTCCTTTTTTCTACTAGTAGTTTTTATAATAGTACTTAGTTAAATACCTACTACCCGATTTGATCAAACTTATAGTGTAAAAATTGTTGATTTATTAAATCAGGTTTTTAGCTACGAATCGGTACTTGCATTACCAAAATCCCAAATTACAAGTACCTCATTTCAACAAAAGTTTTAGTGTAAAATAATCGCTCGTTTAACACGCAGATATTTCTCTATATAAACTGGAAATTTCGATGGTACCGAGAGGTTATAGGTACTCGGTTTCGCAATAGTTTCGTGTGTGGTACTCGTATCTCGAAATCTCTCGCTAAAACGCCGTTTATTCGCCCGTATATTTTACCTTATGTAGTACTTCTACGTGGGCCGTATTTACTTTTTTAATAGCTCGAAATTATAGATTGTAAACGGTCTATCAAAATCGATAGAGTGGAAAAGAATCGAAAATATCGTACGTCTAATTTAATTCTACACTCACGTAGTACCGGCTCATCATTTCGTTATTATTATATGCCCGGCGGAAAGAGGATAATAATTGTCAGATAGATTCGAAGATGGATAATAAATTGATAATAAACACCTAATTTTTTTTAACAAAAAAAATTGCCAATGTTGTAACAGCCTTTCGATTTCTTTACAAATCTATAGAAATCAACGATTACAGTTCTAAATGATTCTGGAGCATTCTAAACAGTTTAGAACAATTTAGAGTGCTTCAGGATGGACTAGAAATGCTTCTGGATTGTTCTAAATGGTTTTAAAAACAGTTCTAAATGAATATGGATCGGTATAAACGGTGCTGGAGAGTTCTAAATGGTTCTAGATAATTCTAAATAATTCTAGAGCATTCTAAATGGTTCTCGATAGTTCTTAATGATTCTGGAGCGTTCTAAATGGTTCTGGACAGTTCTAAAAAATTCTAGAGCATTCTACATGGTTCTCGATAGTTCCAAATAATTCCGGAGCGTACTAAAATGGTTCTAGACCTAGACAATTCTAAATGATTGATGGCAGCGATTTTTTTTCCTAACGTAATTTCGCATTATTCGCTATTACGTATTATCGATGGGAACGGATTTTTGCTAGACATCGATTTCGACGAGTGCGAAGACCGCTTTAGAAATTCTCATCGCGTTTCTGAACCCGTCCCATTTCCCAACTCGAGAACTCTGTTAATAAACGATTTCGATTAATCGCTTCATCATCGCATCGTCCTTTACCGAGCCTGTGAGAGAGGTTTTTTTTTTATTTAGTTTATTTTACCAGCATCGAATACGTTCTATATTTTGACCGGTTGAGAGTAAAGGTGAAGGCCAAAATAGGGGGTTTTCAATTTTCTGTTTTGTTCATCGACATCGACTCATTCAAGGGGAAAGATCGACCCCTTGGAGATGAGCAGGGAGGATTCTACTTTGTAGACTTCAAGAGTAGCCTTAAGGCTATGTTTGGTGAAAATTTTACATCTCTAGCTCTATTATAGACATTTTTATATGGATTTCCAATCATCCAATGGAGTTTATAATTTCTTTTTCCTTCATCGACTCATTCAAAGG
This sequence comes from Phyllotreta striolata, assembly GCA_918026865.1. Classification (NCBI taxonomy): domain Eukaryota; kingdom Metazoa; phylum Arthropoda; class Insecta; order Coleoptera; family Chrysomelidae; genus Phyllotreta; species Phyllotreta striolata. Next base: position 3,342,427 of record OU900101.1, on the reverse strand, counting down.
GGTATATCGACCCCTTGGAGATGAGCAGGAAGGATTCTGCTTTGTAGACTTCAAGAGCAGCCTTAAGGCTATTTTTGGTGAAAATTTTACATCTCTAGCTCTATTATAGACAATTTTATAGCGTTTATAATTTCATTTTCATTCATCGACTCATTCAAAAGGGGTAAATACCAAATTTTCGATTACATAAATCCCCATTAACCATAATATTTCCTTCTATTATAGCATAGATCGTTTAGTTTATACGCTACAAAGCGAACCTATTGATGTTTCACCTAAATGCTTCGTAAATTATTGGAACATCGCTCTCGAGCGATGGGAGCCTTTCTTTTATTTCTTAATCAGACAGGTAATTATCCGCAATTTCGAGCCTAATCCGTCCGCTCCTCGAAAAACCGCGTCTTTTCCGCGTCTTCGATTCGCCAGCGATATATTTCAAAATAAGAAGATGTCGTAGAATTAGATGAAGAAGAAGAAGAAGAAGAAGCAACCTTGAAGGCCGGAGGCCGACACGCGGGTATCTAGATCGTCGATTAAAAAATCGGATACATTCCGAGAGTACCGTCTTCGGTAATAAATTAGAGATGGAAAGGATTTCTTACAACTTTTCTTCTCGATTAAATACATTGAGGGCGCTCTGATCATCTAAAATTCTTATTTTCCCTTTCGGGAGGTTTACAATTAGTTCTAGAACTGTTTAGAACGATTTAGAAACCTCCAGAACCATTTAGAACTGTCTGGAACAATCGAAATCGCTCCAGAATCAATTAAAACCATCTAGAAACATTTAGAACGCACCAGAATAAATTAGAACTGTTTAGAATCATCCAGACTCATTTATAACGCTCTATAACATCAATTAGAACCGTTTAGAACTATTTAGAACGCTATTTATAAATTAAATGTGGAATAATTCGAGCGAATAACATCCAACTCTATTCGAAGGGTCAAACGGAATTGCAGGTGGGTCAAAAAGGGGGGCAGGAAATTATTTACCAACCCGACCTAATCATCTATAATCATCTTTCAATATAAAATAGAAGGTAGGTAATAAAATTATATAAGGTACTCGTTAAACAGTACCGACATTCAATTAGCAACATGATTTCGGTAAGTGCATCAACTATATAGTACCTATATTAGAAGAATATTATAGTGCATAGTATTTAATTATTTAATTGGTAATTTCAGGTGATAATTACCTGTTTGATTGCTTCGACAATGGCCGGCCGTTTGGAGTACCTGCCCCCTAACCTAGGGGGTACCATCGGGGGCGGCTCGGGGGCCACTCCGGGATTCCTGGGAGCCGGTGGTGGAGGAGCATCGATTTTCGGGGGCGGTTTCTACTCGTCCGGCCCTCAAATACCAATTATAAGGTAATTTAAAAATATGTTTAGAACATTTAGAACTGTTTGGAACTATCTACAACCATTTAGAACGCTCCAGAATCAATTACCACTATCCAGAACTGTCTAGAACCATTTAGAATAATGCTTTAGATCAATTCAAAGTTGTTTAGAACTATCTACAACCATTTAGAACGCTCCAGAATCAATTAGAACTGTTTTAGAACGCTCCAGGAAGATTTAGAACTGTCTAGGACTACCTAGAATGCTCCAGAATCGTTTAGAATAGCCTAGAACCATTTGGAACGTGCCAGAATCATTTAGAACTGACTCAAACAATCTAGATCGCTTTAGGAGTCGTTTAGAACTGTCTAGAACTACCTACAATGCTCCAGAATCGTTTAGAATAGCCTAGAACCATTTGGAACGTGCCAGAATCATTTAGAACTGCCTTTGAATCAAAGATTTTGGCTTAATAAGAAGAACTAATCAACATACCCTTGTAATATACATCGAATTCCAGGTACGAAAACAACCCGAACAAAGGGGACGGTTCGTACAACTGGTTCTACGAGACGGGCAACGGCATCGTCGCCGAAGAAAGGGGCTTCTTGAAACCGTTGGGGCCCGAAGGGGCGCAAATCGCCGAGGGCGGGTTCTCCTACACCGCCCCCGACGGGCAGAGGATCAGTTTGAGGTACACCGCCGACGAGAACGGTTTCAGACCGGTGGGGGCCCATTTGCCGACGCCTCCGCCCATTCCCGAGGCTATTTTGAGGTTGGTAAACCGTTTAGAACTGTCTGGAACCATTTAGAACGCTGCAGAATTAGTTGGAACTGTCTGGAACCATTTAGAACGCTGCAGGATCAACTAGAACTGTTTAGAACGCTGCAGAATCATTCACGCCTAAATATAATGAAAGAAAAAGTGAAAAAATTAACTAGAATATTTAATGTTTCATTTTTTTCTTATTACTTAACTTTATTTTATTTAGATCTTTGGAACAGAATCGTCGAGAGGAGGCCAGCGGGGTGTTCGACAATGGGCAATACAGATCCGGATCAGGAGGATATAGATATTGATGACACGATGAAAATATTTACGTATTATTTAAATATAATGTTAAGGAAATTATTAAAGTTCAGAAAAGTTCATTCTTTAATTTTCCGTTAAAAAATTTTGACAGTTGGCCTTTTACCTTATACGTTTTTAGCCACTAGTGTGTTTTCTTAAAATATTGAGGAAAAAGAAGATTCACAAATGTCAAAACACGCATCATCATATAATTAAAAAGAAAAGAGCGAAATCAAGGAAAATGATCTTTAAATAAAACTATAGTAATATTTTAAGTTTGATAGTTGAATGTTGTCAAATGAAAGAATTCCAAGTAGCTGAATAATTGTTAAAATGAGGCCACCAATTGTATTTTGACATATGACAAGTGACTTAAAAAAAAAGAAGACACGCTTAACCTAAAAATTTTGTTTGGTTTATTCGCTTGTAATTTATAAGATTTCTGATAATATAACTCGCAAAATGGTTAAAGAAGACAATTCCTCTAACATAAAGAAGAAACGCAAACTAGCAAATCCGAAAACCGAATCGGAAAGCGATATATACAAAGTATTTATACAACACACAAACAAACCTCTTATTAATAACATACAACCTTTCAGAAAGTAGTCGAATTCGAAGAAAAAGAATCATTCAACCGGCAAGGATCCGTCGACGCCGAACTCTATTTCGATCTATGCACCGACATAAGAAACCTTTTAACAGAAGTGTTCAATTTAAAACAATCCGACGTAAGTTAATGTGTGTTTTCGATCGATTAAAACACTCGCTAATTATCCCATTAATATTCAGCCGAATTCGAAAAAACTCAAAGACATACAAACCGAGATCTTCATCAAAATGTGCCTGATCAAGAAACTAAACAGGATCGACAAAATCAGGCACGTTTACGGCAAGGAAACCTTATCGACGGAGAAACAGAAATGCGACAGCATCAAATTGAATTATCAGAATTTGGTCTACGAGCTGCACCATCTGGTGACTGAAACCAACAAATGTCTAGCTTTCAAGTTAGTATAATATTCGAATATTCAATTATGCTAGTTTTTTTTAAGATAAAGAAAGTTTAGCATGTCTAGTTTCTTTAATTTGTTCAATATGTCCGTTCTGGAGCGTTCTAAATCATTCTAGACTGTTCTAAAAGTTTCTGGAGCGTTTCTGGAGGTTCTGGAACATTCTAAATGATTATGGAGCATTCTAAATGGTTCTAGACAGTTCTGAATGGTTGTGGAGCGTTCTAAAAAACCCTAGACAGTTCTAAATGTGTTCTAGAAGTTACGATATAGAATTATTACATCCATTGTAATTTTCCAGATCGAAAGACGAAGACATCGAGCTAGTCCCGTTCGAAGAATTCATGAAGGAAGCCCCCGAAGACGTCTCTAAGAAATTCTCGAATGTAACAATTGAAATATATTCAATTTAAATTGTATTAATTTACTAATCGTTTGAATTATTTTAGTACGACGAAAACGACAGGGATCAAAAGCACAGTCTACGTTTGGCCCGATTAGAATGGGAATTGATGCAAAGGAAAAACCTCGCTCAGCTCTGCAAGTCTCTCATCGAAGAGCAAAAGAAATTGGAACAGGGTAAATCGGTTAATTTTTAATGTAATTTCATTAATAAGTAGGGTAAATAGGGTGAGTGAGAGGTTGAGGAGGGTAGGAGAAGGTAGAAATGAGATAGTTAGGTGTAGAGTAGGGTAGAAGGGAGCAGGGAGGAGTAGGATGGAGACAGAGAGGGGTTGAAATGAACGGAAAAGGGATAGGGAAGAGTAAAATGTGATTGGAAAGTGTAGGGGAGGAATAAAAATGCATTTTTCTCGAAATTCACTCGCATTTAATCCGTTATTTTTTTTAGATCTGGTCGAGAGAAAGGAGAAATTGAACGCTCTACGACCTCTCCTAATGAACATTATCGATTCGACGAAACCCCTCCAGGAGCATTTGGATATGTCGTTGAAGGAAATGCGAGTGGATCACAAATTGGCTTATTTATTACCCGATCCTCTGTACATTTTCTACGTTAACGTGGTCTCGTATAAAAGCGTAAACGGTAAATAATTACACTTTAATAACTCGTTAATATTAAACGTATTAAACGTTGTAGGTTTGGATCTTACCGTCGAAATCGTCGGCGAAGAGGACGAGGCCGTTCAATGGAAGGAATGCGGAAAGAATGGTAATTTCCTCGAGGAGGAATCCGACGAACAGGAACAAGAAGTCGAGGTATATTTTATTAGAGAATTGGGCCGTATTCAACGCTTTATTTTAACCTTAAACGCTGCTTTAGAGGGTCTCTTTTAATGTAGACAAAGTCCGTAGTTACTTGTTAACAACAATGTAAAACTGTCATTCGAAACATGTCTTTAGTTACTCCATAACAACCAATGTAAAACTGTCAATTTAAAAGAATCTCCTTAGTTACTGTCAAGAGGCATCCTCAACATAAAAGGAGCGCTGAATAAGAGCCTATATACATATAAACTGTAACGTTTTTTGTGTTGCTAATTAGTGCATTTACAATTAATCAGGAGATCGTGGAAGTTAAGAAACGCCGTCACAGGAAATCCATGCAAGTCGATCCGATGGAAGAGAAGAAAAAGAAACTGCTCGAACAGCATCCGTTGAAAGTCCGAATTCAGGCGAATCTACCCGACGGATTTTCGCTCGTCGTCTTCTACTCGTACCAAACGAGACTGAAGATAATTACGGTCGCTTCCGAAACCGTTTTACCATCGAACGTAACCGGTAAATGTATATATATTTTATACAAAATGGCGTCCGATAGGGGAGGCCTGAACAGCGGTCGTTTATCATATAAGGTCTGGAATCTGTGGTGATCTGTTAGTTGAAACGAGAAAGTGTGTTGTAGTTCCTAAAACGACCGGTAGGCGGCGATGTTGTAAACGATATATTAAAGTCCCTGTGATATGTTGTATTTGTATGAATGTAATATGTTTATTTACAATGTGTTCTGTTTCAGGAAATTGCGCCAAAGACGTTTTAAACGGCGAGAACCTTCTGAGCGAACTAATCGAAGGCGATACGGGCCTGGAGAGTCCGAATCCGATCACAAAATTCCAGATAAAAAAAGTCGGTTTCGCCTCGTTTCGATCTCTCGTACCCCAAATCGGCTACGCCTATAACTGGGCGCAGAAAGTCTGCGGAATGGATTTCCTCAACAAAAAGGTTCGTTACTTTTCATCTTACTCATTCTTCTTACTATTTATTATTCAATTCGCTAGATGAATTCGGACGAAGTGGGCGGCACTAACATCGAGAAAGTCCTGAAAATCCTGTTCGAACGGCTGGAATCTCGGCGGGCGCTGGCCGAGCAGTTGCAGCTGCTCGAGCAGAATTTGCTGCCGAAGCTGCCCGATTGCATCGATTACCACGTGAATTTCGTTTGTTCTCTGACCAAATGGTGTCCCGTTACGTACCAGAAGTACTGCCAGAGCGAATTCACCAAGATGTTGGTCGAGGACGAGCTGGTGGCGCCATCTGATGCGTTCTACGCGTTGAATATCACCAGAGGAAACGGTTGGTAGTATGGTAACAGGTCGGGAAACTCCCGTGTTGCGGATAGAGGGCGCTTGTATCAACTAGTGTTGTTTAATCGTATTGTTTGTGCAACAACAACGCCACTTTTCTTTCATTTAAACCATTTTGCCTTCCCAATTTCTCGACGCTAGCGTTCCTAGCGGATTCTTCATGAACTCTCGACCCAAAGTTACAACCTCCCCACTACAGCAAAATTCGGCGAGTTTCCGGACCTTAATCGAACACCATTCGTAGCCTACTAAGTTTATTGTTTGTTTTTTTTTAGCTGTACTCGAAGCGCTGATTGTGATTAAGAATAATTACCCGCAGGATGTTCCTATGTTTTCATTATGTATAAAATACAATGGCGTTTATCATTCTGACAATGACGATGAGATAAGGGTAAGGACGTTTTCAAGCTGTGCAATATATTACAAAAATACATGGTTTTATTAATAAATTGTTGCAATAATATATTTTAATTTCCAGGACATGGAAAGACTGTTAAATGTCGACATAGGCGATAAATCGTCATCTTTGCTATCCATTCAAATCGCTCGATTGCAATCGTATTTCGATGTTTATCTGGAAACGACGGATTCCAAAGTTTTTCCACAAACTGTAACATTTATCAGGAACGTGAGGTAAGCTTTATATACGATACAGGGTGTACCAATGAAAAGTAGCGCGTTTAAACGGTTCTGGAGCGTTTCAAAATGGTTCTAAATGATTCTGTGAGCGTTCTAAATGATTTTGAACAGTTTATAATGATTCTGGAGCGTTCAAAAATGTAGTAGGCTACTTTTCATTGGTACACCCTGTACAATACAATAATCATTTTGTATAATATAATATCAATTCGTTTTTTTTTTTAGCGGAAGGAATAGAAAGAAGCCGTTGAAATACTGCAACGCAGGAAACGGCATATTTACCCAATAAGTTTTCTTCGAATTTAATTAATTTTACCACGTAAATAAAACAGAGTTCTTTTCCTATTCGTATTAGATTTCTTCGAAGGCCATTTTAGCGCAATCTAACGTCTTCAAATTCAACAGTACCACTTCGTGGGTCGTGCAGAATTTCGGTACGCTAATCAATCTCACTGTTTGTCCTCGTTCACCTGAAATTACACGTTTAATTACACAATTAATTAACTATTTTATAACAACAACTGTACCGGTAACTATCTCGGTATCGAACTCCGATTGATTTCCGGCGAAAAACGCGTGCGGACAATCCTGCATAACGAAAGGATCTCGATCGTAATAAGGATAACAGCCCAAAGTATCGGGAGCGGTGGGAGCCAAATGGCCCCATTCCAGGCATTTCCTCAAAGCTCCCAAGGGAGTCTTGTTGTCCGAGTACCACATGATATTCTGCACGGGACTTCCGGACGTTCCGCACACCCGGAAACCGTCCAACGAACACGAATAGGGATTCGAGACTAAATTCAACGATTTGTACGAGGCCGATCGGGGAAACATGCAAGGATGCATCGGCCTCTGCGGTAGAATCTGATTGGATGGATCGTGTTCACCGGGCATCACGTCCACCTCTACTATCGAGCTTAATTGCGATAAGAAACCGTCGAATAGTTTGATAGATTCGATGCTTTCGGCGGATTCGGGCACTCGGCTGATCAATGATATGGTGGGTTTCCTTTTAGTGGCCTCGATCTTTAAGCTGTTCCCTGCTATTATGACTCTAGCCACTTTCTGCACGTTCTCGCACATGCCCGTCAACCAGTACATCAGTAGCTGTAAATTAACGATGTGTTTTTCGTAATGTACGAAATCCAGACCGCTCACGAACACCGCGAAGGTGTCGTCGTTGAATAGAGGCCTTTCGATTTGTTCCGGGTAACCGACGAACAAGTATTCGCAGGCCACGAACTTGCCCTTGCCTGCGTCTGATCCTAACAGAGCTATCGTGATACCCGTTACGACTTGTTTGAGGGAAATGTTGCCTTCGATTTCGTAGCGTTGAGCTTCGTCTTCGATGAACAGCTTGTCGGAGTCGTCGGTGAAGTTGTTTAGTATGGGATTCGCTTCGGAGACCAATTGGTTGGCTTCGGAGATCTCTCGTAGAATGGAAGGTTTCAATTTTTGGTCTTTGAATAACGTGCCGATTACGATGCAGGTTTCGACGTCTTCTTCGGAGAGTTTGTGGAGTTTTATTACGGGGTACTGGTCGCCCCATTTGTGTTTTATCCTGTTCCTGAGTAGAGGGTCCATTTCCTTCAAACGGGCCGTGTATATGCTGCAGTATTGCCTGTTGTAGTCGCTGGGATGGTCGGCGAATTTTTCGGATAGGTTTTTGTAATTCAAATCGACTCGTTCCATTTCGGAGTTTGTTATTGAAGGCATTTTCAATCTTAATTCGATTTGAAATCTTCTAAAACATAACCTCAAACAACTGGTTTGCCGCCATGTTAATTAGCTGTCAAATTGGTGAGCTTGCCTTCGTTGGTATTCAGCTACTTTTTTATTAAAATAGAAGTGTAATAATGCAACTTTTAATTATAATTATCTATTATTTTATATTGAATATAAATAATTAAAGTAATTAAATATGAATCAATAACAGGTTACAATTGTGAGGAAGTTCCGTTCCGTGAGGTGAGTGTTCCGTGCTACTTGTCAATGTCAACGTCAACTGTAGAAAGAAGAATTTTGGCCGAATAGCCCTGACAGCTGAGGCCAAGAATTTACGAAGAAAAAAGAAGAGTGACCAATATGAAGTTAGTAACGGTTAGTAGCCTAACGCAAGTTAAGCAAAAGGCCATATTAATATTTGAAGTAGAAGATTTATAATTCGCCATCTAGTGTCAGTTTCGGGAAGAACGCCACGTCACTCAAAAAATAATATAATTTAGGGCTCTAAAACATTGTAATAGTGCAAAATGAATATTTTCCGTTTAACAGGAGATTTATCTCATTTAGTAGCCATAATAATACTTCTGCAAAAAATCTGGCATACCAGATCATGTGCTGGTGAGTTTAATTAATAATTTATACCTTTTACACCGGTCCTGATACGTACACAGAACTGCGATAGTTTCGGATCTATTTCGAGCTATTATGTGGACTTTTTATGCGAATTTGATAACGCCCTAATGTTCGAGATGTACTAATAATACTCCTCGATGAAAGTTTGTTCGATTTTGTTGTGATTTTTGCATTTTTTTAGAGTTATTTGAACATAACCTTTCCACGTCAGAACTGACTAAAAAATTGACCATTCTCCCAACTTTTAACCCTCCAATTCGACAATGAACCGATTTTGTTATTTATATAGTTTAAATTTGTGTGTTTTTTTTTTCAACAAAGATGTAGGCTAGTTTGTTATCTATTTATTTTACTCAGAGTTTAATATAAAATGTAATAAATCGAACAATTCTTTTAGGTAGATTAATTCACTCGATTGTACCCGTAACCTGCCTTATCAATTCTCCGAATCGGTTTACATATTTATAAACAAATTATTCTTCTGTTGATGCAATCATATTTTTCATTTTTAATGCTAATTCCACGTTATTCCTGTATAATTTACTTACAAAAAACATAATTTAAGTAATTTCAATTTAAACATTTCAAGTAGATTTATCAATTTATCGTCCAGAGCCATTTTTGATCCAAAAGAAGACCAAATTACTGTTCTCCCAACTTTTAAACCTCCAGCAATGAAATGTCTCTACCTAAATCGCAATTTAAACAATTCAATAACCAATAAAGATAACGCCGAAAAAGTCTGTTAACGATAATTGTAATTAGCAATTAGTAACGCTCCATTTGTAATTAATAATACATATAATTTTCGTTTTATTATCACAGGTATATCGGGTAAAAGTCAGATACTGTTCGCATTGGTCTACACGACGAGATATCTGGATTTGGTGACTTCTTACGTGTCGCTGTACAACACGGTGATGAAATTCGTGTTTTTGGCCACATCCTACGCCACGATTTATCTGATTTACCTCAAATTCAAGGCCACCTACGATCACAATCACGACACGTTCCGGATCGAATTTTTGATTCTACCATCGTTCGGGCTCGCCATGTTGATCAATCACGCTTTCTCCTTTATGGAGGTACGTAAAAATATCAATCCAGACTATTTCCACATCTACGAGTTATCTTGTAGTTGTACCGATCGAGCTTCGAATAACCGATTTTTAAACGTATATGTTTTAGGTGTTGTGGACGTTCAGTATATACTTGGAATCGGTCGCCATTTTACCGCAGTTGTTTATGGTGAGCAAAACCGGCGAAGCGGAGAGCATCACGTCGCATTATCTGTTCGCTTTAGGCTCCTACAGAGGTCTCTACATTCTCAATTGGATCTATCGTTATGCCACGGAAAATTATTACGATCTCATCGCTATCGTGGCGGGCGTCGTACAGACGGTTTTGTATTGCGATTTCTTCTACTTGTATATCACGAAAGGTGAGCGATATGATTTAAATTTAACCGCCTCTCGTATTTCGGAAGGTTTGTTTATAATCGATCGGTTTCGTAACCGATCCAGAGCAGTTTATAAAGCACCAGGACTATACAAAGGGGTCCAGAATCATTTAGAACTGTTTAGAAACGTTTAGAACGTTATGGAACAATTTATAAAGCTTCAGGACGATTTAAAACGGTCCAGAACGATATAGAACAGTTCAGAATTATTTAGAACTGTCCACGATCACTTCAGAATAATTGACCAAGCTTTAGGACGATTCAAAAACAGTTTAGAACGATTTACAGCTGTCCAGAATCCATTTAGAACACTTCAGAACAATTCACAACGATTCAAAACAGTTCAGAAGGATTTAGAATTGTCCAAAATCGTTAGATTATAGAGAAACTTTTGAAATACGCGAGCGTGAGTTGAAGTTGATTAATTTATTTCCTGTTTTTTTTTTTTGTTTGTTTGCAGTTCTTAAGGGGAAGAAACTTCAGTTGCCAGCTTAAATCCTAAGACTTTACAGTACAAATTTCTATAATTATTATTTTTTTTTTGTTTTCAACTAAAGTGGTATTAAAAAACGTAATTTTATTTGTGTCAGATCGTCTTGCATGAATATTTATCGATTACTATTTTGGAGATTTGTTCGGAAATTTACTTTAAATTTAGGCTTACTTTTTTGTGTACAGATCCTTTCATATTTTTCGTATAAACTTTTTATTGTTTAATGAGGCAAACAAAAGCGTTATTTTGACTATAAGTTACTTTATTAGAAATTACGAGCCTTTATTGAGGTTTTTGTAAAGAAAAAAAATGTTTTAAACCTTACTGATTATGGAGTGCTACTAGTTTAGGAAAATGTAATCTATTTTAAACAAACATTTATAAATAACCGTTTTTACTTCATCTTCTATTAGCGTATTCGTGCTACAATGGAAAAAAAATATTAAATAAACGTTTTATCTTCCAGCGAGCTTGAATTTGCTCACCTTATCACATTTTTGTATAGATAACACTAGTTTACATGTTTTGTGCAAAGAACATTATGATAATGGGAGTGATGGGAAGACTTTCGGTTACAAATTAGATTAATTCTTCTTTTTCCTATGATTTTGGGTCGGTTTTTTCGTATTAATGTGCAAGAGTAGACTACTAGCACACGATTTAGAATTGCCTAGAACCATTTAGAATGTTCCAGAACAATTTAGAACTCTCTAGGACCATTTAAAACGCTTTCAGAACCATTTCGAACTGTTTAGAACACGCTCCAGAACTATATTTTAGAAATATTTATGTCGTGCAGTAAAAAAATGTAAAATTTGTAGACTAGTGTAATCGATACCAATTTATTCTTTCATTTACATAAATCTCGTTTCCTAAATAACGGTAGGATTTGTTTAAATAATTGTAAATCGCGATGAAATGCGCGAAAATTGTACGAATCGATTAATTTAAATTAGGTAGCATTTAATATTTCTTACCTACATCTACTTAAAACGAGTCCTTTAAGGATGCTAAACTTAGTTGTATTGATTATATACAGGGTGGTCTCGTTGAGGATCGACGTAGAACAATCTGTTGACTGCCAACTACATTCTGGGCTATGACGCCGAACTACGAGTTATCTCGTATTAACGGGCAGTCAACGGGTTAATTTTGAACACCTTGTATAACTGAATATTTCTTACTGTTTCTTTTTTTATAAATAGTAAGGTGAAATACCAAAAAAAAGATGTGCTCATTTAGTTACTCAATTATAATAAATAAAAAGTAAAATTTGTAAGGTTTACTTTATAATTTCTGGTTTTCCTTTAACTTCTTTATTTACTAATTATTAGAAACGCGAAATAAATCAATTGGGATTGATTTTAATAATATTTTTGGGGTTTTTCTGCCATTCTCTTCATTTACCCGGAGCATCTTTACCTGATATTTATTATCTCTTTATAGATAAAATGGTTGCCTACCTATTAGAATCTACTTGAAACCAATGTGAAGTTAGTTACAAATAAATGACAAAATGAAAATTAGGTGTACCTCTTTCACATTTCTAAAGGGCGGAGGTATTCAGGGGCTCACTATAATTTACCATCAAATTCCTTTATTATCTGAAATATATTTAAATTTAACGTCAAATTTTTGACAACACTTATGGCTGACATTTGACATGTTGTGTAGTTTAATAGTTGGTACGATTGATAATGTGGCCTTTTATGTGTCGAACAAACGGTTCAAAAACTATGTTGACAGGAGAGAAGTTTCCAGACCTTGGTTATATAAGACCGTAATTGACATTTGACAGCTATTGAGTTTCTTCTTTTATTAATGAATAAAAAAAAGAAGAATTTTGTAGGTTAGTGATTCTTGTCAAATAAATCAACAATTTTTTGGCAACTTTTGTAGAATTTATTGAAAAAAAAACGCAAAACTTTTCTCGAGTTTATTGAAAAAAACGCAAAACTTTTCTCGAATTTATTGAAAAAAACGCAAAACTTTTCTCGAGTTTATTGAAAAAAAAACGCAAAACTTTTGTCGAATTTATTAAAAAAAAAAACGCAAAACTTTTCTTGAGTTTATTGAAAAAAAAACGCAAAACTTTTCTCGAATTTATTGAAAAAAAAACGCAAAACTTTTGTCAAATTTATTGAGAAAAAAACGCAAAACTTTTCTCGAATTTATTGAAAAAAAAACGCAAAACTTTTTCAAGGCAATTTGTAAAAATGTTTTTAAAAAATGTGTAAAAAATGTTTTTAAAAATTATCATTTTTGGAACGAGTTAACATATATCAACGTGTTAGAGGTCGAAAACGATTAGACGGACAATCATAAATAACTACCTGCTTATGCAAATTTACTGTATTTACAATGCGACAATTACAATACATTTACTTTGAAAATAGTCTCTCGAAAATTCAAATCCTTTATTTAACATAAAATATTTACTGTCCCAAATATAAATAATACGGACGGGTTGTATGTTTTACTTAAAAAAACCAAAAAAAAAATACTGCAAAACTAAAGACTCGAACATAATAACCTTTAATTCTTATAGACAGCCTTTAACTTTTACGAGCCATTGTGTTAAAGCTTTAAAATCGAGTTAATAACATTCTCTATTAAAAAAAATGTCCAAAAAATTAAACCCTAACCCGTCGACTCCTACGAGATAACTCGTAGTCGACAACATAACGCAAACTACGAGTTAACTCGTCAATTAACGGGTTAATATAAGCGGGCTCGTATAACCAAGAAACAAACTAAAAATCTACCACTATAATTAACTTATTTCATTTAAATAAAACAAAATCAACAAAGCGATTTTGGTCTGACGCTTAACTAAATCATTTAACACGTCGACTGCCGACTACACAGACTACGAGTTATCTCGTAGTTGGCAGTCAAACCCGCGTACAAAAAAAGAAATAGCCGGAATGAAGTATGACAAATACTTAAGAAAACTTATATATAAATAAATTCTTTCACATTTGCGGTAATTGTTCGATCGGCGTGGCGAATTTGAAGTCTTGCGGAAAGAGATTCGCCGCGTGCGGATACATCAATTTATACGATTGCCTTATGGTAACGTCGGCGACTCCTGCGATGTCCCCGATCTCCTTTTGACTCCTTTTATCCTCCGAAGCCTGTCAGAATAGAACAACATAACGATTATACGATCGTAATAAACCACTTAAAGGTTCAAATTTTTACCTGCGAAGCCATGTAAATGGCCGCCGCCGCCACCGATATGGGCGATCTGCCGGGCACGATGTCCATTTCGACGGCCCTTCGGGCGATGTGGGTGGCCGCCCTTTGCACCATATTCGGCAAACACAAGTTCGAACAGAACCTCGACATGAAATCGCCCGTCGTTATCAAATCCACCGACGTTTCCAACGCTTTGAGGATCAATTTGAAACATCTACCGATCTCACGTTTGCTGATTTTGCTCACCGCGCAGATTTCTTTGAACGTTCGAGGCACGCCTTCTTGGCGACAGGCGATGTACAGACAAGCCGATGCTATGGCGTCGTTCGATCGACCTAAAACGATTTGTTTATATCGAATTTAGCGTACTAGAACCGGTTTAGAACGATTTAGAATGCTTGAGGAGTCATTGGAACTAGTTCAGGACAATTTAGAGTGCTTCTGGACGTACTAGAACTATTTAGAACAATCAAGATGCATTAGAACTGGTCCGGGACAATTTAGAGTACTTCAGGATGCATTAGAACTAGTTCAGGACAATTTAGAGTGACTTAGGATGAACTAGAACAATTTAGAATGCTTCAGGAATCATTAGAACCAGTTCAGGACAATTTAGAGTGACTTAGGACGTACTAGAACTATTTAGAACAATATAGAGTGCTTCAGGGTGCATTAGAACTGGTCCGGGACAATTTAGAGTGACTTAGGATGTACTAGAACAATTTAAAATGCTTCAGGAGTCATTAGAACTAGTTCAGGACAATTTAGAGTACTTTAGGATGCATTAGAACTAGCTCAGGACAATTTAGAGTGCTTCAGGACGTACTAGAACTATTTAGAACAATCTAGGATGCTTCAGGATGCATTAGAACTGGTCCGGGACAATTTAGAGTACTTCAGGATGCATTAGAACTAGCTCAGGACAATTTAGAGTGCTTCAGGATGTACTAAAACTATTTGGAACAATTTAGAATCCTTCAGTAGTCATTAGAACCAGTTCAGGACAATTTAGAGCGACTTAGGACGTACTAGAACTATTTAGAACAATCTAGAGTGCTTCAGGGTGTATTAGAACTGGTTCAGGATAATTTAGAGTGACTCAGGATGTACTAGAACTAATTAGAACAATTTAGAGTGCTTCAAGATGGACTAAAAATATTTCGAACAATTTAGATTCATTCGGGATGCATTAGAACTGGACCAAAACAATTTAAAGTACTAAATTATTCTTCTCAAATCGAAATCTGTAGTTCGAGACAGTTCTAAATGATCATAGACAGTTTTAAAATGCTTCTGGAGCGTTCTAAATGGTTTTAAACAGTTCTAAATGAATCTGGATCGGTATAAACTGTGCTAGAGATTTCTAAATGGTTCAAGATAGTAAGAGGAAACAATGCAGATCGGAGCGAATCAGGGCTAAAAAATTCACTATCGTTATTAAAACAGTATCAAATGAAACAAGACACCTTTGAGATTCCTTCCGTCGTGCACTTGTTTGAACAGATTATTCGCCCTATCGACGATCGTTCGAGGTAAATTAATTCGATCGGCCATCGCGTTGATTTCTTTGAAGGCGTTTATCAGCGCACGATCGGCACTGTTCATTGTCCTGCGATTCTGATATCGAGCCACACCGAACGAATCGAAACTAGCGTCTCCTACAACAACAAAAACATAACAATTATCGTTGGATATGCGATATTTAATGATATATTCGAACCTCTTCCGGGTCCTATGATAGTCGTTAGATCGGAGCCACCGAGCAGGGGATTCTCCGGGCCGCCCACACGCGATGGGTCCGTCGTGTTTTTCTCGTTGCTGAACGTTCTCCATTCCGAGCCGACGTCTATTACCCTGAAAATAGAGAAGTAGAATTTTCGAATATTAGCGAAGGATTATTAGCTCACCTGTCTCCGACGACTAAACCGCATTCGGAGCATATTTGATCGCCCGCCCTGTAGTCTTCGATCAAGGGGGCGTCGGGATGGGAGCTGCAGCACACTTTGTTGGCGTCGTATCTGTTTATAAATGACGGTGTAAATAAACGAGACTATATCGAGACATTTTAATTGAATAATCGAGGTGGATTGTTGTCGTTTGTGGCTAATTCAAGTTGAACGGATTAAGTAGTTTACGGTTACCTGCTGGTACTCGCCATAGTGAGCCGATAAATACGATATAAAGTTTATTTTTCTTGGAATATTTAATAGGTTGACACGATTACGATTCTTAAATTTTACAATATGACAAATGACAGCGAGTCAACAGCTGGACTTTTACTATGCGGTTAATTAGCACCTATCTCTCTCTCTCTCTCTTTGGACAAAATTTTCGAATAGCTTAAGTAGCCGAGGCCTCAAATGTCAAGATGGAGAAAAAGAAGAATGTGATTTTTCGAATAGCTTAAGTAGCCGAGGCCTCAAATGTCAAGATGGAGAAAAAGAAGAATGTGATTTGTTTATATTTGTTTAATGAACTTTGATTTTAATAGTTTGGAAAAGTGTTTTGGAAAATGAAAAATGAGTCAACGCAGCAGAGTGATTAATTTATATAAAACTGTAAGTGAAAATTGCGGTTTTTCATGCTTTTAAAAGAAGTTTTAATACCAGGTGTAATACATGTTGCCTAACTAGACGTGATTGTTAAAATTCTAAATTGGAAATTTTCTAATTATGATTATTTTGAATATACAGTCTGTGTTAATATTGAACTATTTTAATGACTATTCGATAAATTGTTCGTTATATTAGTGGATTAATTAATTAAATTATATTAAGAGCAACTAGACTACTGAGATTTTGAAGCAATAAACAAGTTGCGATGGTGGTGTAATGGTCAGCATAGTTGCCTTCCAAGCAGTTGATCCGGGTTCGATTCCCGGCCATCGCACAGTTTTTTGATTTTTTTTTTCAACAATATTTTTAAATCCAAAATTATTTTATATCAATTTGTTTACACATAATGATAATTAACACCAAAATAGATCCTCTACAAATTCTTAATCGCTGACAATTTCTAAATGGATCGAAATTTTAGGAATAACAGGTAACATAACAAGAATAATAATATGTTATTAGTAAAAAAACGCTCTTGAAATTAGCAGAGAAAGCGGAAAATTCTCATCGTTTTCAATGCCGCTCGCTCGGGGAATTTTCCTTTGACACTTTCGCCCATGAATTATCTCGCACACACGCCGCTTGTTTATTAATTATGGAAATTTCCATTTCCATTTTACGAAAACAAACGCGCGCGGGCGATTCTTCCACCCTGGAAAATTACTAAAAAATCTACTCGTTTCCATTCTAAAAATTCACAGTGCCAATTTATTATTTACACCGGTTTTTTTTGTAGTTCCTTAACTTATCGAAGGACTGGCCGAAAGGACGAGACCACTTCAGGCGCGGTTTGCACAAATCCTTCTCTAAAAACAAGGACGAAAAGGACCCCGACAACATCGAGAAGATGATCAAGCACGGGGAATTCGTCGTGAAGGAAATCGAGACGCTCTACATGCTGAAGAAGTACAGGACGTTGAAGAAACGTTATTATACCGATTGATTTTCTCTGTAAATAAATAAATAAACGAGCACCGGCGGCGCCCGACGGTCTGGATTATTCGGAAAATACGTTCGAGTTTTCCGTTTTTTGTACAAATCCCCGGTAAGAGAGGGCGAAAAGAGAGCTAAAGGTGAATGAACGATGGGGGGGGCTGCAACTTGCAACCTATCCTGGTGACCCACTTTTCAAGGCTGTATCGACTATTATAGGGCCTGAAAATTGCTCGGCAACGACGCCTATATACCGGGTGATCATTTTATCCCCTTTAATTGTCAACACTATTTTAATTAATACTACATTTTTGGTCTTTTTTAGCGTGTAATATCCGATTTCGTATTAGACAAAATACGAAGTGTTCCACCCTGTATGGAATCCTGTCGATCAGAATCTCAGACGGCCTGTTGTGTGTCGTGTTTACGCCGGGGGAATTACTCGAATTGACGCGGCCTTCTTCTCTATATTCTCTTTATAAACGTTCTAATACGCAATTTTAATTGCGATGGAAAAATAGAGAAAACTTGATTTTATGCGGCGAAAATACGTCGCAAACAAACTCGTTTAGAGAGCGAAAAAAATCGACGAAATATCGGGGGATTCCCGTGCGATTTCGGAGCCGTAGGGGGGGTCAATAATCCAGCTGGCGAAACGGGGACATCGGTTCGGTAGAATCCCTGTCTAAAAATAGAATAATCTGGGCCGAAGGAGCGAGCGAAGGAGCGAGTGAGGAGAGATCCACTCACCCCGAAATCCGCTGTTACTCGAAATGGCGATTTCTTGCGATTCCTGTGAACCACCTGTCATCATTTAGATACATTTAGTAATGCTGGGGAAAAGAGTTTCGATCAATTCGGCGCGATTTCATCGCGAATCGCGCCGGGGCAATTGGCGCTCAACCGAAAATTCGACCGCGACAGTCCGGAGCCTCCGGAGCCTCCCTCCGAAACCCCCCCGTCGTTCGCCCACGCGAATTCCCCGGCGAAAATCGCCTCTGAAAGGAGCAAAATCAGAGTAGGCGAAACAGCGCCTGACGTCACGATCGAGCCGTGACGTCACGACCGGTTTGTTATGAACGTTTCATACATATTAAGTTAATTGCGCGTTGGTTTTTTTTTGCAGGTTTTTGTTGGTAAACAATAAAAATCCAATTTTTGTGTCGATATAAAGCTGGCTCGTTCGTTCAGGACAATATGCGATGCCCGACAGGCGTCGGTGTTTAATTAAAAATCAATCGGATGACGTCAATGGAGGTGAACAAGTGTGTGTGTGAGTGGAGGGGTTGCTTGTGTTTGAGGGATGAAAAAGGGGGGAGTTTTCTTTTGGTGCGTAGGTCGAGGGGATGGGGTGTTTTTTTTTTTTTTGGTTTTTCTCCTCGAAAATGAAACGAGTTTATGTATGTATTTGAACATTTATTCATCAGTCAGTAGAGTATAATTTTTATACGACACACGAGAAGCGGAAATGTACAAAAATAATAGTAAATCAAGTGAGGAACAGAACGAGGAAAATTTACAAATCGAGCGCTGATTGGAAATAGTCGCTGAATTTGTAAATTTTTGTCGTACTTGTAAATAAACGATAGATAAATTCTACTTTATCAAAATATATAGTAGTATATTTACAATTTTAGAATTACATACGGCTGTGGGATATGTACAAATTATGAGACACATATTCAATATATCTTAACGCTATACAAAAAAATAATCTATTTTTATATCTATGGCTAAATTCTAGTTTACTACAAAAATAAATTGGCGCTGTAATTTATAGTGGAATTTTTAGAGCTCATTATAGGACACGATTTGCATAAGAAAATTTGCATTTAAAGCTTTTATAGGTATATCATTAGAATTGTAACCTTTCTATACGAACCAACGCACGATTATTTTATTGTCACTTGTACGTAAATAATTATTAAAATTAATATAAAATCAATCAAACAAAATTAGTTGAATACAAAATTACAAAATGGCAATTTCCGGTGTCACAACAACATACATATAATCTCATCAAAACAAATTGAATAATGTGCGTTAATATACATTTTACCTTATTTCAATAATTTTATTAGCTAAAAAACAATTTGAAATTAAAGCTATCCACCATATTGACTTTTGAATCCGTCTTATAACAATTGACTTAATAACATTGAATAATTCAAAATGAAAACACAACAATTTTATTATAGATACTTTAAAATCCACGTTATAGGCACAGCCCTGGGTTGTACAAAATGTACTAATTTTGCATATTTTATGTACCTAACTGGGCCGTCAGAGAAACGAATAAATATATTTAAATTTCTAATAGAATTATATACCGGTAATTATCGAAATATAGAAGATCGATTCGACAAAAGAAACATTTTTCTGCATTCGAGCCATCGCATATCTAATCGAAAAATAAATCACCGCTTCGAACAAATCCAATTATTGGTAGTTTTGCTTCGACTACCAAGTACCATTTAAACCGGGATTTGTCAACGTTTAATTGTTATTAAACAATGTACAGATTCGAAAATTAGGTCGCGTAAATTGCGACGTTGTCTAGCTTCAATTTTTTTCCTTATAAAAGGCTTTTAAATCGTTCGATTTCTTAAAATAGTCGGAAAATTCTATTTTCACCGCTCGACCCGAATCGACATGCGATCTAATTCGAACCCGATTCTTCTATAAATTAATAATCGGTAAAAAATAATTATTTAAAGTCTATTTTCTACTTGAAATTCGTTTTCTTGTCTACCTACTCGAAGCGACAGTCCTTTGTTTCTCTGTATCACAGAATTCATCTGCAATTCGAATAATTGGCTGCACACCCTGTATATATGGCGAGAAAATTACTAACCGATTCATCTAATAACCAGCGTTTTATCATATTAAGCAGATATTTAATAATAAAATGCATAGAAGTTTGCAACAAAAAATTTCATTAAACATAATTGTTATTGGTTGAATTGTTAATAATTTGTCCTGTTTATACTCTAAATGTAGGTTGTATCTCTTAAAATATGATGTAAAAATACTTTAGTATGTTTAATGATATTTTTTGTTGTACTATCGTCAAATATTGTCGAATCTTTTTAGTCGACAGATTGGTTTAGATTAGAATTAACTTTCTCCCGAATGGGTTAACTAAAAAGAACCAACAATACTACAAACGTGTGTAGGAATCGATGAAAATTCACTATAACATACATTGATAAATTGATAAGTTATTCCATTGTCAAGCGGATTTTTATTTACACGCGTATCGCGACGAAACCCAAAATTTGCATCCTCTTCACCGTTTTAAATACTACTAAATTGAAAATTCGATCAGTCTTTATACCAAACCCAAAACTCCACTCCATTTCGAAATCCGCCGAACACAATATACGAATACCATCCGTAAATGTAGAGGGAAAAGATCGCATAACGAAAAAAAAAAAATTCAAAGCATTTTACTGAGCTTTCTTCAACACCGACAGTTGCCTAGTCAGACTTTCCTCCGGCGTTATTATTCGCTTCTTCATCGCGGGCCGCATTTCCGCTTTATCTCGATTCTGAAACAAACATTTTACAATCGAGGATCGCTCATTTAATCCTCTCTATGACGTCAGCATTCGAGCAATCCAAGAGAGCAAGAATGAAAGTTGCCTTTGCTTTGTGCAGAAATTTGCGCTTAACTGACGCAATCCCTGAAGTGTAAAGGGCCACACACACACTCGCCCACGTACATTTCAATTTTCGCACCGACCTTTGACCTTTCGCGTCTCCTCCGGGAGAGCGAAATAAATACGCAGGACACAAATTGGCGCAGTCGGTAGGATCGCAATTAAAACCCCCCCAAGACCAATCGTTTCTACTTACATTCTCCAGGCTCTTCTCCATGTCCAAGAGATGCTTGATGGTGTCGTAGACCGACGGCGATCGCTGGTTCCTCTCCTGGTGCTCCTGCTCGTTCCTCGCCATCATATCCATCACCTGATCGGAGAAAGCGTGTCTCACCGGCGTCGCCGGTCTCACTTCGAACTGCTCCTTCTGACCTCCACTCATCTCATCAGTCGGCTTCGGCGTAGTGGACACCAATTTCCTCACCGGCTTCCTCTCCGAGTACAATTCCCCTTCTTCGGCTCGCTTCGACTTCTTCTCGCCCACTTTCTTCGGCTTCCTCTGCTTGTTCTTGCGCTGCTGTCGGTCGACAGCCGATGCATCGGAGGCTTCAGGCTGCGCCCAGTGCGCGTTGCCGCGGTGCTTCTGCAGCTGCTGCAGCTGCTCGACCGTTTCGTCGACGACGGGAGGTCTGCCGAGCTCTTCGATCTTCGCGAACGCCTCGTCGTAGTCGTCGTAGTTGTCCCTGTACATTTGGGCGAGGATGAGGTTGTTCAAAAACGCCCCGTTCGCATCCTCCGCGTTGGAGGCTTCGTCGTAGTTGTCGGGTTCCTGGGCGTAGTCGCCGTCGGGGTCGCTGTAGTCGTAGTAGGAGTACCCGTTGTGGTCTTGGTAGTAGTTATAGGGCAGAGGGTGTTGGTAGACCTTCGGGTAGTAGTAGGGTAGAGGGTAGGTGTGGTAGTTGGAAGGGGCGTAGGGGTTCTTGTAGTAGCCGATCGGTACGATTCGGTAGGATGAGTAGGAATTCGAAGGGTTCTGGTACTGGTACTGGTACTGTTGGTTGGTACGACCGTACCGTTTGGTGCCGTACACGGGAAGCGAGTAGGCGAGTACCGATGGGGCGAGGATGATTGTTAATTCGATCAAACGGAGGATCATCTGGAAGCAACAAATGTACCGGTGAGGATCTAATTCTTCTTTTAATTAAAGGCCTCTTAATTCGTCCATCGCTTTACTTACCATTTCGTGGGGGAATATTTCGTATATTTCGTTAGAGTATCACTCGCGACACCAGTAACGATGGACGTCCGCGGTAGAAATGCTCGAACCCCCTCGCCTGGGGCCCCATATATACCGGTGGTCTTCCCCTACGAGCGGGGGCGGTGAGAGGGGGGCACCCACACGTTCTGAATGAATTTCCCGGGGGTGGGGAGGGCATGCGACAGACGCTGCCCATTGGTGGGGCATTCAACAAGCTCGCTTGCCATTGGTGGGGCCCGAGCCCCGATTATTGATCCCCGTTACGGGGGCGCTTCGATGAGATGTGGGTCACCAGGAAGTCGAGCTTTCCCGCCAGGCTGGATTTTCATTCATAAAATTAGGGCTGGCGGTTTCTGTACGATGGGCAAGCGATAAATATGAATTTATTTTGTTGTATTTATGGCGAATTTTTTTCGATATTGTGATAGAATTAGAGGATATTGGATTGAATTTATTGTGGAAATAAAAGCGTCTGGTTTTCGAGGAATTAATTCGATGCGATTGGGTACTAGTGACGTCGTTTGTGACGTTTATTAGGATTAGATAATTGATAACTAATAATCGATAGTGTTTTGTAGATAGGGGAGATTATTTCGTTGAAATTGTTTGCGTAGGATGTTACGAAAACTGGAGAATAAACTACTACACTTTTGTAAAAATCTCTATTTAGTTTTATGGAACTTTTAAGAATGTTTAAGCGATGCGAATTAATGTCGTCTAGACCCATTGTATCGCGCAATTAGCGTAATAAAATTGATCCTAAGAATTGTAAAATTCCTCTTTTAATAATCCGCATTAACTAATTATACTTTTCTATCCCAACATATCCATTTTGTACGGTTACTTTTCCATCCAAACGATCCACCTTTTCCCGAAGAAATTCGTTCATATACGAAGAACTCGAATTTTATTTTTGCTCCCCTCGAATTCGTGGAAAACTAATCGCGTTAGAGCAATCTAATTTCTGCACGAGCTAAAAATACTCCGGTCTAATTATTAAATTTATACCGGTAACTTCGTTTATTTCGACATTGCTGATTATACAGCGAGAATCTTCGACTCTAGTAGATCATTTCAAACGCATACCGGCTCAATTAACAGCATTTCTACCTTTTTGTGACTGATTAAAGGTATTATTTCTGATTAAATCAAGCATAAAATCCACCTCCGAAGGGACCTCTCCCGTTCAATTTAACCCAATCAGTCGACGTACAAAAGCCCGATGAGGGCGCAAAATGTGGGAAAAAATAAAAAAGGGATGAAGAGCGATTCTCCGGTTTATTCATGCAAACATCCCGTACCGGTAGGGATGATGCCCGGCGTGGGATCGACGCGAATCAGGCCTGGATTCTTGGAAAATGCGGAGGCGTCAGCTCTGCCTGGGCCACTCAGGGCCTTCGCGATTTGCGATGCGACCGTCCTTCATCAGCGCCGGTTGTATCCTGTTAGAAGAAAAATAAATACAAATCTCTTTTTGCCTTTTTTTTTTTTGTCCTTTCGTGGGATTTTGTGCGATTAATGTACACTCTGATAGAGCGGGTAGTCAAAATGAATAATGAGTGCACTAATTAGAAATGTATTACCTATATAGATTTTTTTTATGATTATGCGTTTTGCACAGGTTAAATTTGTTTACAATTAAAATGATAATTTACGAATTAATCAAGTACGTCTAAACTTTTTTACAACATGGCGGCGGAATTGACCAATAAAAATCGTTTATTTACAGAGTTCAATTTAACGCTCGTTTATACCACACGGATTAAATCGATTCGAAAATATTGCTCATAATTCATAACGAATTTTCAATAAACCGCTGAAATTCTTATATTCAAAACTAACTAATAACCTTTTAAGTTACAGGCCACCAATTTCTTCTTCTTTTTCTTTTCTATTATATGGCCTTTTGCGTTTTGTCGCACCCAGCTACACCAGTTTCGTGACCTGGCAAATACACTACCGTCAATATAAAAAAGAAGAATTGAAACCGTTTCTGTTATGTTGTGTTTGTATTGTATTTTTAACGTAAAACCGTCGTTTTATCGTGAATCGTGATGGCAAATGGAAATCCCAATTAGATTTTCGCACGGCAACTTCGTCGAGCGGTCATGAATGGAGCGTTAATTTCGAAAACGTGCAGTTTCGCTAGGAAAAGATGGAAAGGTCCTTCGCGGACGTTCGCAAGGAGCTCGACGATTTGGGCTATGGGGAAACTTTGACGCCCGACTGTTTGCCGCTGGTGAGGAGGCTGCTCGGCGATTTGGTGATAACCACCGATAGTCTCAGGAAATACATGAAAATATCCCAGCAAGCTTTGGAGGTTAGAATTCTCGATGCTAAACAAATCGAAGGAAGCCGTTTTTTTTATATCGAAAACTGCATTTTTGACGTTTGACGTGTGACAGTTGGCTTTAAATTCAAATATTTGCGGTTGTTTTAGGAACGTGACAATTTGAAATTCGGAGCGGAGCCCTACAAGTGTGATAATGCCAAACTCATTAAAGAATGCAATGAATTACATTTAGCTTTTATACAGTTTAAGGAGCAACATGAAAAAGTGCAAAGAGGTACGTTAAACAAACTACTTGATTCGAATAAAATTTCTATCCCTTGTAGATTTAAGAGCAAAAATAGCGTCATTGGAAACTCAATTGACCGATTGCGGTATAGAAAAACAAAAATTGAAATTGCAGTTGCAAGATTTCGTACAAAAAACTAAAGGATCTTTTAAGAGAGGTTTGGTGTATCGTTTGTATCGTTTCTTTTCGTTTAAATTAAACTTTTTTAGTACAAGAATCGAAGCCGAAAAGTGATATAAATAGAAAAGTTATGGCTACAGCAGACTCGAGAATAACGAAACTCAACGACGATATTAAGAATTTAAAAGACGAGCAAATTCAACTTTTAAAAAACAACGAATTCTTATTATTACAGGTAACTACATACTCAATTCATTGTATTATTTCACAACTCGAAACTCATTTTAGTTGGAAAACAGAGACCAAGAGATCAAAAGACTGACCGGTTTGCTGGAAGGTGGAAGACCAACTAGCGCAGTAATCAACGATTGCTGCTACAAAAACATCGACAACAAACTCGGTTCTCTAGAAGACGAAATATCGAGTTTAAAAACGGAAAAAAACGCCATACAAAACCAATTGAAAGGTAATTTTATAATTATTTATCGTTCAAATCGAGACACATCAATTCCTCTTCCTTTTCCACAGCGGACGAGTCGCGTTTCGATTCATCTTTGCTCCGTTTTATTTCCAGTATATCCTCATCGCTGATTTCCAACACCCGTTTAACGTAATCCAGTAAATTGCATTGCTCGTGCACTTCGTGTTTCTTTACACCGGATTCCTTGTTGCTCAGTAGCGTATCTAAAGATCTCGTGGTGATTACGAAAGGTCTCAAATGCGATATTATATTCGTAAAGGTATTATCCATCGTTTGCATTATTTGGGATTTCGTGGTGTGGGCTTTGGGGTGCTTTAATTCGTTGTAGAAATTCAGAATCGCGAACCATATGTAGATACTCGGACCGTGATCGATGCATTGGGATATGATGAAATCCAAGCAAATCGCGTGGATACCTTTTCGAACGAAACACAAGTAACATCCTACGCTTAACGTTATAACGGTGGATAAAAGAGATCTTAGGATACCTACGAACAACCAAGGTATTAACAAGCGAGGGTAATATTCCGATATAGCCGGTACTAACATCGAAATGTACGTTATTAGAAATAATTTAGACGTATAAGCTCTTACGAACAAAACGCTAGCTAGGGAATATTTAATAATATCTGATATTTGTAGTACTGTATCGTCCCCATCTCCTAATTTCCATAGTTCTTGTAGATTCGATTCGAGTTCGATGGAAGCTGTATCGTAACTCAACGCCCATACGGCTATACCGATCGCCAAAATAACATCTAATTTCATTTTAATTCATCCATCACATCATCAATTTTGAATTGGGCTGAAAACTCGCCTTTTAAAGTGTCACACGAATTGTCAAATGTGTTTTTTAAGGTTATCTCGTTGTTTTTAGAGTCTCTATCGAAGCAGCACGAGGCGATGCGAAGGGCCCTTCGTTTAGCCGAAAGGAACAAAACGCTCGAAGAGGAATTGAAAGATATAGATAAAATAGCTCTATCTGTCGAAGCCGATTGTAACAACACCGTAAAATCTAACGTCGAAAAAGTTACAAGGTATAAGCAAAGGGAAGACCATCGTAGAGATTTTTACGATTTTTTTTACATTGTAGACTGCAAGATAAAATCAACGAATCGCTCATACAAAAACAGAACCTCGAATTGGAGATTCACAAGCTAAACATCGACAAGACCGAACTGGTATCGCAATTGGAATCCGTTAAATTGGAAAAAAAGAAATTGCGCGCTTTACTCGATGCGGAAAACGACGAAAAGAAACGATTGAACGATCGAATAAACAATTTCACCATCATAGGTATTGAAATTACTAACCGATTAATCGATTTTATTTCGACGGTACGTTTTCCAGAGCGAGATTTGAACATGGAGATCGATCGATTACTGAGGACTTCGGGCGA
Organism: Phyllotreta striolata; assembly: GCA_918026865.1. Taxonomy (NCBI): domain Eukaryota; kingdom Metazoa; phylum Arthropoda; class Insecta; order Coleoptera; family Chrysomelidae; genus Phyllotreta; species Phyllotreta striolata. Next base: position 3,315,313 of record OU900101.1, on the reverse strand, counting down.
ACAAAAACGCAAAATCGTCGAATTGGAAAGCGAATTGCTCGCTATCAAAGTAACCCACGAACGCCGATTCTACGAGGGTATGAAGGAAAGTTCTCGTCTCCAAAAAAATCCATCGAACGAAAGCCTAGAAACATTCATTGGCGTCCCACTCGACTGAGAACTTTCCATCTTACCCTCGTACACGATTAAAAATCTAATCTAACACGCCTAACTCGCAGGGTTCGGATTCGAACAAAGCGCGCACCAGCGGGAAACTCCAGCACAAAAAAGGCTGCAGGAAATCGTCGACGGATAAAGACAATTCGGCCACCAAAGAGCCGGTCAACAGAGACAAATCGCCACCGTCTAAAGACAGATCGAACAGGGCTAAATCCGCCTCGTTGGGTACCGCCTACGATCCCAAGGTGCAATCGAAATGTTGCTGCGAAGCCGGCGGTTGCGTCAAATGGATGACGGATCTTTTGAATAAGGAAATCGAACACAGACAGGAGCAGGTAATTCGTTCGATGATTTACTCGGTGAGTTGCGAGCTGTACGCGTACCGGTTTCCAGGCCACCCAGCAGATCGAGTCGTTGCGCAAAGAGAAGGATTTCTACATGAAAGAGTACCACAGGTTGTTGGAACGTCCCAAATCCGCTCCCAACTCGCTATCGGACAAATCCTCGAAGGTACTTTACGATAGATTTCATCGTATAATCGATTTTATAAGTATTATTTCTAGCAACTCGACGAATTGTTGAGCAGGATTAAAGATAAAGATAAAATCATCGCCACGCTTCAGGAGGAATTGAAGGTTTTGACAAGCGAAAAATACTGTTTAACGTCGCGATTGGAGGCTCAGAATAGGGACAGTTCGATCGATTTCGATGAAATCTGCACGAGAGTAAGTACTCGTAGAGCAATAGTTAGGAGTTATATTAACATACAAACGTTTCTAGACGACGTGTAAGAGACGCAACAGGGAATTGGACGTGCACAAGGAGGAGGTGAAACATTTGGAAAGGGAGAACGATTCGTTGAAGAACAAAATCCGGAATTTGAGCGAAACGTCGCTGTTCAACGAGGAACGCATGAAAAAAGCTTTCCAGGAAATGGAAGAGCACATCGGTAAGCTGGAAAACGAGCGAAGGGATTTGGTGATATCCCAAGGTACCAATCGATCGAATCTATCTCATCTCGAAGACGAATGCAGGATTTTAAGAGAGAAATTACAAGCCGCACAGAAGGAGGCCAACAATCAAAAGATCAATTACGAGCAATTAAAGTACTGTTGTTATTCCGTAGGAATGTAATTGAATTTGATGCGTTATTTATGTTGTAGGATACTACACGATCAAACTAATCGGGCGTTGAGCGACGCCCAATCGCAGGTGTTGCGGGCCGAAAGCGAAGTGCAAACGTTGCAGAGCAAAATGGGCAATAGTCACAGGGAGATGTCGTGTCACGAAAGGGAAATCGCCCGATTGCAGGGCGACGTCGATCTCATGAAATGCCAATTGACCAAAATCGATCGAGAAAAAGACGAACTTTTGGTACATAATTCACATTTGCTCTTAAAACTAGAACTATTCGAGATTGTTCATCGCTTAATTTCAATGGAATTACTATTGTAGTTTAGAATGTACAGGGTGATTCGATGGATGTAGCTTAGGAGGATAGATTATTGTTCAAAAGTTAAGAATTTTTAAGCAATTGTTGTGTTACTAGATATTATTGTGTTAGTGGAAGAAGAGGTTCTGTTTACAGGCCTTCGAGATGGCCAGACCTAACACTTTTGGACCAATACGAACAGTTTAGTGTATGCCAATTCTCCACAAAACAGAAATGTATTGATATAGCTGCATCCGTCAAGTAAAGAGACACCCTGTACAAATAGCATAACTTCACCCTGTGTGTTTGGTACTTTACAAAATGTTTATATGTATTTGTTTACAGAACGTCGTGGACGAGAAAACCGAACGAATCGATCGATTAGAAAACGACATTCGCGAGAAAAAGAAACGCCTGGCGGAATTGGAAAAGGAAACGAAGGATTTGAACAGGAAAATGAGGTACACTAATAAAAAACCTACAATTTTATTACTACAAAACCTACGAACCCAAATCGACCTGCAAGCGAGTCCGATTCCCGTTCAAATACTCCGCCAAAGCGACGGCCGGCGACAAACACGACGTCACCGTAGCAGCGTCGCCGTCGCTCGGCGACTTTCTCGCGTACCCCGGTATACATTCGCACGTACCGACGCGCTCCCTCGTACCATCGACGAACAACTCGTCTCTACCGTTTCGCTTCGGCACGAGCCACGAGCCGCGCGCGCACGGCCCGCGCGTATACATCTTGTGACACTCGCCTCGGTACCTCACCAATCCCTTGAGCCTATCGCAGTACTCGCCTACCCCTTCGCAATCGGTTAGAGCGCACGCGCACACCCCGTTGTAGCTCAAACCGTCTACGGAAGGGCGCGCTTCGAAGTCGAAGGCGACGACGCGATCGGGCGAGCACGGGCCGCGCGCGCCCACCCGATGGCATCGATTCTCGTCGGGGAAGTACAAGGAGCCCCGGGCGCACGGCTGGCGCGCGCACGTGTCGGCGTCGAGCAGGATACGCCCCTCGGGGCAGGGTCCCCGGGTGTAGAGTCTGTAGCAGGCGGTGGTGTTGCGGTGGCGGACGTGGCTCGGTTTGCAGGCGCACTCGGCTCGCTTCGAGTCGTCGATGACGTAGTGTTGGCCTCGGGCGCACGGGCCGGGCGTACCTGCGAAATTTCGAAGCGTTTATGTTGGTTTGTTAACGTGGGTTTTAAGATGCGTTCGATGGTACGCGATCGGAAACGTTCGTTGACGTTCGTTGACGTTCGTTGACGTTTCGTTCGACGGTGGTTTAATAGAGGTGGGGATCGGTTTGTTGGTATAGAGGTGTAGTAACGAGTGTTACAAAATAACGGTTATTTTTTCACGCATCGTTAATCTACTCAACTTTCGACTTTACCACAATTTGTACGTAAATGAAATAGCCGTTGCGAACGGAATTTGTAGCGATTTTTATAGGTGGATTCGTACCGAGTTCGAAGCATTGTCGCGTCGGTTCGTGGTAGTTGGGCAAGAGCGGGTGGCATCCGCAGGTTTTATCCGGCAGATACAATTGGCCCTTTTCCAAACAAGGGCCTTTGGTGTAATGTCGGTAGCACGATCCGTCGAAGTGGCTGGAATTTTGAATTTTTGCATTATACAATGTGTTCAAGATCGAGCGCTACAGTTCTCTCTTTCTACCGATCGCAGCGCTCGAACTTGGACGATCGGTATATGTATAAGAAAACGTACCGGTAAATTCGCAATTCTTCGTCGTCGCATTTGCACGTCGGTATCGAACTATTTCTATCGATCGTAAGTAATTGACCTTTGGGGCAGGGTCCTTTGGTGTGTTTCTCGTAGCATTTCCCGTCTTTGGGCCAATACAAGGTGCTGTCGTCCGACGAGCAGGTTTTGATTGGCTTGCAGGTGCCCCATTGTCGCTTCGAACTGAAATCGCGAACGACGAGGAAACATTTAAACGTTTGGCGATTAGATTAATACGCTCACTTTTCGCTTTTGTATTGGGTGTCGGGGCCGAAGTACTGGCCCATTTGGCACGGTCCAGCGGTGAATAATCGATAGCAGGCGCCGTCGGAGGCCGATTGGGCGGTACCCGGTACGCACCGGCACTCCGCCGATAACGTTTGACCCGATTTACTCAACGACGGAGTCAATTCCATGCCGTTGGGGCAAGGATAACCCACCTATAAATGAATAAAGCGAACGTTAACTTATGAAAATTATACTCAGGAGATCCTGACGACGAACGGACTATTATAGGCTCGTTTATGCAGTGGATAGTACCTGGAATATTTTGTAACATTTCCCGTCGGGCGGCCAGAAGAGTAACTGCCAACCTCTGGGGTGCGAGGCGCACGGGTTTAGTTTGGGATTGGCCCACGGAGGCGCCACTACCGCTCCTTTCGCGGCGTACGACAGCAGGAATGGCAGGAGAAGTTCCAGCAAAAGGTGCACCTGAATCGACAAATTTATACTATGCTCTATTTCCAAAATAGTTGGCACTAAATTCAGCTAGAATTAAATTTCTAGGAAGGCTAAATGAGAAGGTTGACTAAATTTTTTCAATAGAATTTAGTGCCTACTATTTTGGAATTAGAGTATAGAAGTATATAGTTTTTTTTTTCTAATCGAATTCGCGGGATGTTTGATGGTCGTTTACTTCTAAGAAGTGTGGCTAATTTTTAGGAAACACCTTGTAGTATAATGTGGTTACCTTGTGTAATTGTGTATTGTTGAAATATACACTTTATGCTTATGAAGAGGAAACGAAAAAGTATTTTTAGCGCCTCGTACAATAAATCATTAGAAGGTTGATGTTGTGATAAATCCATTTAGGAAGTGAATTTTATAAATGAAGGTGAATTTTTCGGTGAAATAACGCTCCATAAAACGCATTAGCTTCCTTTCTAAAAGCTTCCTACTACACTCGATTACTCCTCGTTTGCAACACTCTACGCATTATATACTTCTTTTTTCTCTCTATAATTTTACTTTCGAGTTCAAGCACGTAATTCCGCATGCAGCGTTCGAAGTTCAAGGCGGTTTATTACTGTTGCGTAATGTATATACAGGGCGTTTTACGAAAATTACCACAGATATTTAATCGTTTGCTCGAAACGAAATCGCGTAACTACTACAGAGACGATTGCTGACGAATTTACTCGAGTTTGACTTTCTATTCGATCGAGGAAGATGTTTAAAAAAAGCCTATTTATTTATTCATTGTGTATTTTATTTCGGTTAATTTAAGATGGGCGCAAGTCGGCCGTTGAACAAAAAAAATAGTTTTAATTTTATTACCGGTGGAACAATGATTGGTTTAATTGGTTCGAATTGAATTGATAGATGATGACAATGGGGAGAATGCACGATTCGATTTGTCGCAAATTAGCCGGAGAAATTTCCTCGAACACGGGCGAATTGTAATCGCAGTGACAAGTTGATTGTTATTCAGATTAAGATGGGTTTTTTTTTAACGAGTAATTAATAATTGATTGGGAGTTTTGTCCGATTTTTCGTTTGCTTATAAAACAATAGTGTTCTTTATGAATTAGTATAAAGTGTGTAGCAATTATTGTTAATTAGGATTAGATCTGTAAAACAATAGAGTTTCACGTTACGCAAACTTGCACTTTATATATTTTCATACATTTCCGCGTTTTGAATTATTTTATTGAATTGATTACAATAAAATAACAATCGGTTTCGAATGGAATTAATCGTCGGATAGGTGTTAAAACTTTTGATTGGTTTATTCGAGGTTTTATTGATAATTGAAAGTTTTTATAATGATTTAAAATCGAAATGAACATTTTATGTTTTTAGGTTTGCTTCAATGAAGTTTCAAAAATGATTTATGAGAGTAATAATTTTGTATTATTTTTTTTCTTCTTTAAAAATAAAACGTTTATTTATTTAATATAGGTAGTACTCTATTTAGTTGGTTTATTTAAGGTTTAATGATTGTTCATTCCTTGATAAATACTACTTCTTTAATAGTTAATAAAATAGATATTACAAAAGCCAAAGAAGTAGGTTTAACTACGGAATGATTGGGGAATTTTTTAATATAGGTAGTACTCTATTTAGTTGGTTTATTTAAACTTTAATAAATGTTCATTCCTTGATAAATACTACTACTTTAACAGTTAATAAAATAGACATTACAAAAGCCAAAAGAAGTAGCTTTAACCACGGACCGATTGGATGAATTTGAATCGCAATTGTTGAAAACTAAAAATAGAAATATTTACCCGAATCCCATCGATTCCTCTCATAATTTCCGCTTCAAAAACCCACCGAAAAAACCGCATACGAACCGCACATCAACCGCCTGACGCGACCCGAAATCATCATCACCGAAACTGTTTCATCACCCGTTTCGCGCGTTTTTAACAAACACAATTCTCATCGTCTGTTTAAATCTCGAAAAAAAAAACCAAAAAAAACCGAACAATCCGCGGAGAAGACGTCCACCGAGAGGCGGTGTTGGGCGCGTTCTGCGCCTCGATCGGCGCTCCGGAAGGTGTCGAGCGGATTTTAGCGAGGGTGGGTCTGGTTCTTCGGCGGTTCTTCGGCGGTTCTTCGGCGGTTCTTCGGCGGTTTAATGCACTTGGTCCCGGTGCATTAGGACACGTGGGTTCGGCTCGAATTATTTCTACAGTTTTTTTGTGCTTGTACTCGGCCTGCCCACGCGCGTTCTTGTAGGAGTTATGAGCTAGTTACAGTGCAATGGTATTTGTTTATTCTATTTCCTTGCCCTTTTTTGTTGTTGTAGTTATAGGGCGAGTAAGTTGAATTAATAAATAAAGACATTTCGCTTGGTTTTATCGAACGGATATCGCCGAATTTTGCGCAATATTTAGCTAGGGAATAACGAGAGAGTTTCTATTTCTGATGTTAGATGAAAAAGTGCGATAAATGTTTGGGTAAAAGTTGTAATTTCTTAATTACCCGTCGGTGTTTGCGCGCTGCTTGAAATTGGAAAAAAACCCGACGATATTTGAATATCGAAATCCGAAATGATATTCACATTCTCAATTACGAATTACGAATTACGAATAGGTGAAAGTGTTTTTATTTTCTTCTTTTCGAACGTGTGTGTGTGTCAAAATTAATTTTTTTTGAACGCGGATTTTAAATAGCATATTCTCGTAATGTACTAAGCTCGATGGAAATTTCTTCACTTTTCTCGATACATTAATATTCGATCGACGTGTCGCTTGTAAATGCTCGCACGATTTCGACGAAACTTCAATTTCATTTATCTACTATTGTTTCGTTGTAGTCCTCCTCGCATAAAAATCGAACGAATTAGCATAAATTAATTTCGAGTAGAGTAATACGTGAAAAATAACGGTTATTTTGTAACGGTCGTTACTACACCTCTATACCGAAAAGTCGATTCCCACCTCTATTAAGTTTCTGTCATACGAAATGTCATTAATGTCAATGGTAGTTTCTGTTTATGTACCATCGAACGCATCTTAAAAAGCACCAACTTCTAATCCATGGATTACACATTACTAACATTAATTTTGACACTGTATGTAACATCGAACGCATCTTAAAGTCCCACTTTTTCGCGAACGGAGCAAAATGAAATTAGTAATGCAACAATTTCGCATAAATAGCCAATTTCAAATAATAAATTGCACAGTTTATAATCCATCCGATTAAGTCACTCTTTCTTGCGCTCTCGATTATTTAATACCGGGTGTTGGGAACTCGACGGAGGCGCCTTCTCATTGTCGCTTTCATCGCGTTATTTTTTTTTTTTGTGTTTATTATTCTCGCGATGAGTTACGCAACCGTTTGTGAACCAAGTAAATCGGGTCGAGATGTTTCGCAAAGGAAAAAACGGGGGGGAATTTCGATTTCGATAAATTTTTCGAATTACGCAACGCTTTCGTTGTTTTTTTTTTTTTTCGGTTAATCTCGATAATTATGCGTAAATGTTTTATTTTTTTTGGGATTTTACGAGCGCACGATCGCCTTAGAAAATCTCGCGGCGGTTTTTTCTTTCTTTCTCTCGCCGAGTGAAAGTTTCCACGGCGACCTGCGACCCTAAAAATCTATTAAACGCTGATTTATTTTCGAGAATCCTTTACGGAATTTATTGTTTCGAACGCCCGACTCGCGACAACAATAAAAAAAATCATCCAGTCGTACTTGGCATTCCTCGCGCACAAACTCGTTTATATCAAATGTAAAAGTAGCTTGTTATATAACGTTATATAACTCGTATTTTTTGCAATATAAAATTTATTCCAGAACCACGTCGGAGGAGCACTCCTCGTTCGAAGCGCAATTGCGATCCAGCAAGCAGGAAATCGATCTCCTCCAGCAGGATTTGGAGAACGAAAGGCGATGCAAAGATGTAGCAGTACAAGAAAACAGGTAATTTCCAACTAAAGCGTTCGAATTTTCCCCGCCTTTTCATCGAAATTTTTACACACACACACCAGACGTTTGCAAGAAGACATCGCCAGCCTCACCATCGACTGCAAAGACGCCAGAAAAGAACTCGAAATAACCAAAAGACAAGTCGAAGATCTCAAAAGGCAACTACAACAATACGTGGCGGAAGTTAAACGAACCGAGGATCTCATATCGCACAAAGTAAACCGCAAAACTCCATCAATTCCCAACATAATACATTTCTTCTAATCGCAGGAATTCGAACGCGCTGAATTATTGGACCAATTCAAGAGCCTATCGCAGGAGAACAACCTCCTGGAAACCACCAATCACACGCTGGAAAGCGAGGCGAGCCAGACTCGCGTTCAACTCAACGTCGCCCTCGATCACGCCTCGGACCTGGAACGGAAAATCCACGATCTCGAAGCCGTCGCGAAGAGCTACGAACAACAGGTGCTAATTTCGCTCGAACAACCGCGGCTTGTTGATAATAATGCTTGTAGATCAGCGAATTGACGAGCCAAATAGCCTGTCTGGAAATCCGAATGAAACAAGGCCACTCGACCGCCGAGCAATATATTGAAGAGATGAGGCATTTGAAGGAGTTGTGCGTGAAATTGGACAGCGAAAGGGACGATTTGCGAAGGGAAATCAGGAGCAAAGATGAGCAAAGGATCGCTGTATGTTGTACTACATTTTAGTAATTAATTGCGCTTATCGTTTGGTGTTTTAGTTGGAGAGGAAAATGGATTTGTTTAGTAGGGAAAACGGCGAGCTAAAGAGAGCTCTGGACGGGGATAAAAACAGCCAGGAGGGTTTGGAGAGGCTTTTGAACGAAGCTAGGCGAGATCTTGCAGATCAGCGATTGTCGAACGAGGAATTCCAGGGGGAAATCGGGAGATTGCGGGCGAAAATCGACGAGCTGGAAGAGCGATTGTAAGCGAATCTATTTTGTATTTAATTATAAGTGTGTGTGTGGTTGTTTGATTTAATTACTCGGGGGTGTTTTATTTGTATGTTTTTTTTAGAGGCGTCTCTTCAGAGCAATTAGATCTCTTCCAAGAGAAAGCCTTCGAATACAGCCAACAAAACAAACAACTCCGTCGGGATATTGCTAACGAACGATTCCTTAGGTCTCGAGACGATGATACTAAAAGATATCCGTCCCTTTAAAATGAATTTTTATCATCTATTTTAAATGATTTATTTCGTTTTTAAAACGGCTATTTTTGCAACGGTTTTAGTCAGAAAATTAGGGTTGAGAAAAATGGTTGACGAAGCGTAAAAAATTCTAAATTAAAAAATTGTAACATATGCTTAGCGATTAGGAATTTTGTAAATGTACATATTTGGTATATTTTTGACAATTAACGCATAAAATTTTTAGTAATAAGCGCGAAAAATCCGTTTTATACAAAAAAAAAAACAATATTTTATTTTGCTAATTTTAAAATAAACGTTGACTTCGATGTTGATATTGTAATCGTTTTCGTTTTAATTTATCTTGCAATCCTCTCTTCACCAATTGAGCCTATATAGCAAACAATTTTGCATCTACCTACACAGGATTGTAATTTACAAAAAAACAACGAAAACGAAGTTAGTATTTTAAAAGTTTATTCCAACTGAAACATTGCATTAAAAACTCGAAAACAACACCGTTCGCCTGTAACACAAAATCCGCACTAAACATTACAATATAAAGGAATATATTGTATAATAGATCCTTACCTATCCATCAGCCCCTCCTTGGAGGGGATGTTATTCGCTCTATCTGGGGGCGCAAGGATCGCTGGGGGGACACAACGGATAGACGGTGTAATCGATGCAGGCCTGCGGACACGGCAATTTGTATTTGATCTCCCATTTGGGATAGGCCAATCCGTTGATCCAGCCCAAATTGGGCTCGATCGGGCAACCGGGAAAGCAATAACCGCAAGCTCGAGCTTCCATTTCGACACTTCGAATTTCGACTGACGTTTTTCCGATCGGGTACGTCGATTTATATCACTTTTCCGTGCGCTCCGGATGGCCGGATGTCGATTAGGTAAAGGGCCGGTTACAGGGTGTTTCAACTCGAAAGGGATTGTACTTTCTACATCGATTCTCGTACACTTCATGATGTATAGGCAAAAAAAGGAGTATCTATCGATATCCTGGAGCATCCTTAAACAATCCTCTGGATCTTCTGTTTTAGAACTGGCGGTAATTCCTGCAAATCGTACAGCGACGATTTCGACGCGGAGAGTCCTCAAAACGAGCGAGATACAAACGAAAATTGTTCGCAGGATTCGACGCCCAAAACCTACTCGATACCCTCCAAGCATTCTTTAACCAGTCCCAAACAGGACGAAAGAGAATCGAACGTTTGCAGGATACCCAAGTGCAAAAAACCGCCGGTGCAAATGAAGGACAAATCGTCGAATCCCGACGAGAAGAAACCGACTAAAAAAATTAGCAAAAGCCCCGTTAAATCGTTTAATCCTCCCGTAAGTTCCACCTAAAAGAGGTATTTTAATTTTAAACTGTATGCGTTGAAGGATCGCGAGAAACGTACGAAAATACCGCAGATTAAAAGCAAATTCCCCGCGCGCGATTCCAACAAATCCAAATCGGAGGAGGAGTTCGATTTGCAAGAGATCAAAAACAAATTGCCTCCGATACCCCAGCGAAAGGCGGCCTTCGCCTCCAGGTTGAAGCAGCCCGCGAGAGTGGCGAGAACCCCGAAACCCGTCGAAAAGAAACCACCAACTAAACCGTTGAAAAAACCCCATAAAGATCTCGATAAAACGACGGTGAGTTCGTCTGTAGCTCTCGGCCCCATCGGGGTGGTTCCCATGAATAGCGATCACCCGGATTTCAAGCCTTTGGAGCCCCAGGAGTCGGCGTCTTTCGCGGCGTTTACGGTGGAAATTCCGAAAGATGCTCCCAAGGAGAAGCCGAAACCAAAATTTTTCACCTTCTCCAACGAGGGAATCGTCCCTGTCAAGAAGAAGGTGAAGAAAGAAGTAACTTGATTTGTGTTTTTTTGGCGGACAGTTAATAAACTAGTCGTTAGTTTTAGTATCAAAATTTCGTTGAATTTTCGGTTTTTTTTTTTTTGGGGAATATAGCGTTGCCAAGTTTGTAGTTACAAATTCCGCAGATTTGGGGAAATTTGTTGCCTCTTAATTTTGAATTTTTAAATCGATTTTATACTGTCGCTAGGCAACAATCGTTTACATCAAACCAGTTGTAGAAGCAGTGAGTTTGTGTTGAAATGAGCCGCCTGTAAGTCTAATTATCTTACTAATTCACTCGAAAATTAAATTTATTATTCATGCAATTCTCTGCAAACGTTCAAAATCCCATTATATCGTTTTTCCCCGCAGAGAAATGAAAATATCCAGATGGCTGGAAGCCTTCTACGAACAAAACGTCAATTTGACAACGTTGCCTGGCAACGCTGTATTATCCGACGTCAACGGAGATGGGAACTACAACCTGGTGATAACCGATATGAAGTTAGAAAGAAATCGCAGCAAAATGAAAGTGTACAAAGGCACTTCGTCCATCGAAATCCCTCTACCTGACATCCCCAATTCCCTCGTAACTTTCTACACCGACGAATTGGAACCCAGAATACCCGGTATGAAAGCTTTTTAACCTTTATATCGACTCGATTATATCGTATTATTATTATTAGCAATCGCTGTGGCGTGCGGAAGTTGTTTGTTCATACATAAAAACAACAAACCTTACTACAAATTCCAAGTGCCGCCTTCGCCTGCTTCTAAAGAAGAAACCGAAGCTTGGAAGCGCTTCTTCGATGTTCAAAACGCCCCAACCGATCGAGAAATCGAGGCGTTGTTGAAGGAATTAAACGAGTTACCTTTCGGTTCCTTATCAAACAAGTATGATGGTAAAAATCGCTCGAATTCTCGCTCCTTTACTACCGATATAAGAGTAGTGCTAGAAAAGGAACGAGAATTCAGGATGAGCGATAGATTCTACTGGTGAATTGCAGGTCGCAAGAAATATTAACATCGAATAAAGCTAGAATTCCGGATATTATCAAAACCCTAACATTAAACGACATCTGTAAAGTCCATCCTATAACATGCGCGAGCGTTTTGAGAAAACACGCCAGCGGAAAAGACGAAATATCTTGTCCTGTCGTTGCAACGGAAGCGGGAAATATATTTATCATAGACCCCGAGACTTTTACCATACTCCACCAGGTACTAAAACGATTATAAGTACTAACTAAATGGTTATTTATTCGTTTTTTTTGGCGCAGGCGAACGTCGAAAGGATGAAATTAACGCCTTATTCGATGAAGACTTCTGGCGTTTTCAACGTGGATTTCAGAATTGTGATCGCTTGCCGAGAGGGTTACGTTTGCGTTTTGAAAAGAAATTGGCTGGAAGGCAAAGCCATCATACAAACCAACCACAACATCGTCGATTTCCTGATCACGCCCGAGGATAATTTCATCGTCGTCGCCACGACGGATAGAATTTTGAGCTGTTACACTAAACGAGTGCGTTCTATCACACTTTTCTACAGGAAACGTAATAATAACGTAATTTATCCGGTACAGGGCCAGAAATTGTGGTCTTTGACGTCGAAGGAAACCATCACCTGTTTGTGTTTGGTCGAAATCGAACACATTCGAGTCACTTTGTACGGCGTAGGGCTCGACAACGGTACGATTCGACTCTATCAAGGGCGAAAGGTCGTTGATCAAACGCCCTTACCCGATCCACCTTCGGTTATTCTATTCGGTCCCTTGGGACAAGAAGAACACGTTCTCGTTGTCGTTACTAAAGGTAATAAACGCGTAGAATCGATCATATTGCTAAACAAACTTATTTATTTATACATCTTGCTCTATTTCCGATTGCAATATGGTCGTAGAAATGAGTGGAACAAAGAAAGATTGATAAAATGACAGTTGGCAGAGTGAAAAGTTGCAATCACACAAATCAGTCACTCTTTCCTTTTCTTTTGTAAGTGTCTAATGGAAGTTGTCTTTATCGCACCTTTATATAACCTATGTTGCGATCAAAAATGGACCAACCTGTATATAGAAGTAATGAAGAAAATTGCAAAGTTATTGTCGCTATATTCACATCTCGGAACAGTTACTTTTTTATATCGTTCGCCCACCTCTAGTTCTAAATTTCGATCAGCCGACCGTACGTCATTTACGTCAAACGTCAACACTGTCACCAGTCGACTGCGACTCGTTTAACCTTGACGGTTTCGTTTCGATGTTGAAAAAAAAGGTAAATAAAAAGTATTTGTTGTGAGTATTTGTTGCGAACGAATATGGAACCGAACGTGAACGCGATGGAACGGCAGGGTAGTTGTTTGTTGTTGCGATCGGCCAGCCAAAATTCGTTGGACGAAAGTTCCCAAAAGCACATATCGCAAATCCATCCGCACACAAAGGAACGACCCCCGTACAGGAACCACCTGCACACCCAAAAAGCCTTCGACGTGATGAACGTGATGAGAAAACAGAAATTACTCTACGACGTGATCCTAGTAGCCGGCGATACGGAGATAGCCGCCCACAAAATGGTCCTGGCCGCTTGTTCGCCCTATTTCTACGCCATGTTTTCGAGCTTCGAAGAGAGCCGCCAGGACCGGATCGTCCTGCAGGAGGTCGACCGACAGGCCCTATCTCTTCTCATCGAATACGTATACACCTCCGAAGTGAGCGTCACCGAAGACAACGTACAAGTACTATTACCCGCAGCTAATCTACTGCAACTCACCGACGTTCGCGACGCCTGCTGCGATTTCCTGCAAGCCCAACTACACCCGACCAATTGTTTGGGCATCAGGGCCTTCGCCGATTTGCACGGTTGCTTGGAGTTGCTGTCGCACGCCGAATCCTACATCGAATTGCATTTCTCCGAGGTGGTCGAGTGCGAGGAGTTCCTCGCGTTGTCCCACTCGCAGGTATCGAAGTTGATAAGCAGCGATCGATTGACCGTATCGACCGAAGAGAAGGTGTTTGAATGCGTTGTGGCTTGGGTGCAGCACGATTTAGAGTCGAGAAGAGATCGACTCTCCGCTCTGATGGAGTACGTTAGATTGCCGCTCATGTCGCAGGAGTATTTGGTGCAACGCGTGGAAGAGGAACCGTTGCTCAAGAAGGATTTGCAATGCAAGGATTTCATCATCGAGGCTTTGAAATATCATTTGCTCAAAGGGGATAATAAGACGTCGTTTCGGACGCCTCGGACGAAGCCTCGACAACCGGTCGGTGAGTTTTACTAGAGTATAATAGAATTATCTTATAGTTAATTTACTATCGAATGTAAACAGTAAACAAATTTTTGCATGAACTTTGGAATCTCTTCGTTAGCGATATCTTTAAATTCAAATAAGGAAGTTGTTTGTTGACTAGATTAGCTAATATAATCGCAATACTGGCTCGCTAGAGATTGATTATTTTCGAATTAATACGGCTGGTATTTATAAAAAAGAAGCATAACCTTTTGCTTAAAAAGAAGAGAAGGTTTTGCTTCGACGGAGACCCCGCTGTCGCTTTCAAGCAAAAGGTTTTGCGGTTTTACAACCTTTTACTTCAAAGTAAACACTTAAGACACCGCATTATTAACAATTTTTGTTATTTTCTCGATACAGGTCTACCTAAAGTGTTGCTGGTGGTGGGCGGTCAAGCGCCCAAAGCCATCCGGAGCGTCGAATCGTACGATTTCAAAGAGGAACGTTGGTATCAAATCGCCGAATTGCCGACGCGTCGATGCAGGGCCGGCCTGGCCGTTTCGGGCGGCAAAGTCTACGCCGTCGGCGGTTTCAACGGTTCGCTTAGAGTCAAAACCGTGGACGTCTACGATCCCACGACCGATTTGTGGACCAGCTGGGAGAGCATGGAGGCCAGACGGTCCACGTTGGGCGTAGCCGTATTGAACAATTGCATATACGCCGTCGGCGGTTTCGACGGTTCCACCGGATTGAACAGCGCCGAAATGTTCGATCCGCAAACCGGTACATTATAACTCACCTCTAATTCAATTATGTAATTTTTAACGAGTTTGTATTCGTAGGTAAATGGCGTTTGATCGCTTCGATGTCGACGAGACGGAGTAGCGTAGGCGTGGGGGTGTTGTACGGGCAATTGTACGCCGTCGGGGGCTACGATGGGGCGTCTCGACAATGCCTGAGCTCCGTGGAATGTTACACGCCGGAGGCCGATACGTGGACGTCGGTGCCCGATATGTGTTGTAGGCGGAGCGGAGCGGGCGTAGGTAAATCGATCGATCGATGAATGTGTAAATATCGAGCGTCCGGATTCGAGCGCTGCAATCGGTAGAAAGAGAGTCGGAATGTAGCGCTCGAACTTGAACGCGGGGTATACACAAAGACGTTGGTGCAGATTCGGCGCTCTCTGTTTGACTGTAGAGTGACTCTAAAGTCGCGTTTTTAACTTGATAGATTTAGATTGTTGTTGTGGAGTAACTAGGGACTCGAAACGCGACTTTACAGCCACTCTAAAGTGAAACAGATGCGCTGAATACGGGCCATTACAATTAAGAGACTTTATTGTAATGATTTACCACCAAAAAAAATGTAAATAATGCGGTCTCTTAGTTATAATAACGTCTTTAATAATAATAACTCGACGTTTTTTTTTCTTTTTTCGTGGCAGGCGTATTGGAAGGCGTATTGTACGCCGTGGGCGGTCACGACGGTCCGCTCGTACGGAAATCGGTCGAGGCGTACGATCCGTCGATGAGCAAATGGTCGCCCGTCGGCGATATGACGTTGTGCCGTCGCAACGCCGGCGTCGTCGCCATGAACGGTTTGTTGTACGTCGTAGGCGGCGACGACGGTTCGAGTAATTTGTCATCGGTCGAGGTGTACAATCCCAAAACCGATACGTGGTCGATGTTGTCGAGTTGCATGAGCATCGGTCGAAGTTACGCCGGCGTCGCCATCGTCGATAAGTCGATATGAAGATTGGCGTGGGCTGGTAACGGTGTCGATACGGGTAAATTTATTCAATTTTTCTATATGTATATATACCGTTCGTTCAAGGTCGAGCGCTGCAATCGGTAGAAAGAGAGAGAGAGAAAACGATGAATCGGCGGACTTTGGACACACGGTATATATCCTCTAATTATACAGATTGTACGAACTGATCCGCTGCAAGCGTACAACGAGAATAATGAGATGGCTAATTGAACTTTTGCTATGTAAGGAATAAAGAGAGCACGAAGCGTGGACGAAGCGAATTGACGAATTCTAATATCGGCCGGTAACCGATAAACAAGTTTCTGTTCTTTACTATCTTATAGTATTGATTGAGATTCTAATTCTAATGCTTGCAGCGGAATAATTCGTACAATCTGTATATATATATATATATAAATACCGTGCGTTCAAGGTCGAGCGCTGCAATCGGTAGAAAAAGAGAGAGAACGGAGAGATACTTTGGACACACGGTATATATCCTCTAATTATATAGAGAGAGGGTGTTCCGAAAAGGTTGTTCACAAACTTACGGTTATAGGAGACTATTCAGGTCGATTCTGTACAGATTTCGTTATGAATATTGCTATGATAACCATGTTGTTATATGTTCAAGTTATAGCAATATTTCCAAAAAATTATCTTATTCTATTTCGATTAGTTTAGCAATGTCGGATTCGTTGTTTGACATCATTTTTTAACTAGGGCTATCTTTGCAAAAATTGTTCACCACAATATTCCCTACAAGTTTGCCGCAACCATTTTGCAACACCCCGCATATACATTTCGTAATAAACACCTACAATTTCCCCCTCTTCGTAAAACAAGGTGAAAAGTACACGGACGAATGCAGCAACGCCGAGGGAGCCGTCGGCTACGAAACGACGCCCCAACACTCATCGGCTATGTCTTTGTACCGAGAGAACATCTACGAAACGATCCGTCACGAAGCCCGCATCGATCCCGTCGCCGGCGAGAACATCTACGAAACCATCGAAGACCTCCGAGGAGCCCGCTCGGCGGACGTCGCGACGCCGGCGCGGCCGAGTTGCAGCTCCTGCTGCAGAATCGGCAACGCTTACGGTCGAATGGACGTGATCGGTCACGGGATCGGTCGCATCGAACGGCATTTGTCGTCTTCGTGCGGTTCGATCGATGGCAATCGCTACGCTATAGAGAGTTTGTACGGGGCGAGGAATGTGAATAATGCGGGGCGTATCAGTAAGGTGTCGGTGCAATGGTTGTTGGCTAACAAATGGTTGCCGTTGTGGATAGCGAACACCGAATCGGGCGGAAGGGATTATAGGATTATCGATTTTTTGATTGCGCAGGGAATTGGGGGTGATGATGATGATGAGGAGGTGGTGGAGGAGGATGTTGTTGGTGGTGATGGAACGAACGAGGAGGGTGGTGGTGATGGTTGTAATTATACCAAGGAGTTGTAGTGTTAAATCTAGTCTATTGCGAAAGTTTGGCGCGCCGGTCACGGAGTAACTGTTTCGAAATGAAATATTGCAATCTAGTTTCGTCTGCAACCAGTTTACAACTAATATTAACAACAATGTTTACAACTATTATAAAACAGTTTCAATTAGTTGCTTAGTAATTTATCGAATGAATTACACCAGAAATTGGCAAGAATTTGACGAAGAAATTGACTGCGATCGCGGGAAATGGTCGGGTACAACCGGTTTATGACTAATTGCAAACTAGTTTCATTTGAATCGACTCGTGTAGATTGCGCGAGGTTGCAAAATAGTTGCAAGATGAACTGGTTTGCGATTTTTTGTTTCAAAATAGTTGCTCCGTGAGCGGTCGGCCTAAGTGGTTCGGTCGAGGAATAATGTAATTTGTTTTGACGAAATGTAATTAATGTTAATTAATTGGTAGTGTCGGTACAAAATAGCGGAATAATCAAAAAAAAAAGATGATGTGATTGATTTGCGAATGTGAATGTATAATCGACAGGTCTGTTTATTGTTGGTTAGAAATGAATATTTTATATTATACTAAGTGAGAAAAAGCTGTGCTTTATGAATGTTTATGGGCATTCAAATACTACCATACGAATTATACCGTTGGTTATATTTTTCCTGTATCAGGTTAAAAACGTCTCTCATTTTCATTGTAAAAATATAGTTGTTTGTACTCGTTGTTTTAGGATATGGATTGTACATTTTCTTTACCTACATACTATTTATATATAGCTAAAGTAAAAGTTTTCGACTACATTTCTATAGCGTTATTTGCTAGATTGTGGAACACACTATAAATCGTTCCACTTTAAATATTTGCAATTTTCTTCGTTCGCCTATGAACTCTCGATGAGCATATTCCTTTACTAACGATTAATATTCTTTAGCCGGAACAGTAATTTTCAGGATATTAAAAAGAACGGCAGATTTCAACATGAACGGTACCGATAACGTGCCGCAGTTTCAAACGAAACCGTTGCCTTTGCCCAAACGCAGCAAATTATTTTTAGAGCAAAGCCTAAGAGAACGAGAATCCGCTTTGGGTACTTTCAAACTAATTCTATTTGTATAACCAATTTCTTATTATTTTTAATTGCAGATATACATCAAAATTTCCAGAAGAGCCTTCTGAAATTGCGACTGGACGTCGCCAGGTCTCTTTTGCAATACAAATCCAACGAAAACGAAATAGCCACGTTTAAAGGTCAACTAAAACTTTCAGCGCAGGTGAGATATTTACATTTTATTGCATTTCTACTTCCATTAGTAATATACAATGTTTTTGTTTTTATAGATTCTAGGTATAGGAACAAAATTCACTTTGATATTTACATTGGAGAATTTGGAGAGCGCCAAATCCATAAACGGCATCAGCATGATAGTTCACGTTAAACCGGAGAATTACGTTTGTTCGAAAACCAGAGTGTTGGTAAATAACGCCTCATTAATTCACAACAAACATTCGTCGCTTTATTTAATTCGCAAATAATCTCGTAGATTCCTCTATTAATACCGCTAGCTTCGTACAAAACTAAAATAGGCGTTCGAGAAGTATCGAACGAAGGGGAATTGCACGCCTCGAA
The DNA here is from genome assembly GCA_918026865.1 of Phyllotreta striolata. Classification (NCBI taxonomy): domain Eukaryota; kingdom Metazoa; phylum Arthropoda; class Insecta; order Coleoptera; family Chrysomelidae; genus Phyllotreta; species Phyllotreta striolata. The sequence continues at coordinate 3,296,255 of OU900101.1, read as the reverse complement.
AACGGGCCGGCCCTGTCTCATCAGAATTTTCATCATAAACGAAGATGAAAAGCTACAAAGCCATCCGTTGTTAGCCGCTACTATTACCATGCCCTGTTCCGACACCGGACTGGTGTAATTAATGTAAGAAAAAAAATAATTAATTAACTATTATTACTTAGAACGCGCCCTAAGTCACCGCCCGGCCGTTTTAAACGATGACGAATTTAAAATCTATTTATTAATTATATAACAAATTAATATCAAAAAAACAAGTTTTTTTTTTTTTGGTAAATAAAATTAAACTTAAGCGTACGGATAGATTTTTTAACGGAAGTTATACAATTTGATGACGTTCCTGAATGGCGGAGGCGACGGGAATTCGTCGGGCGTGTGAAAATTGCTTTTGAATTTCTCCTCTAAGCTCGAACTCTTTACCATGTTTTGCCTCATCGATGAACCCCTGGGCGGTGGCGAAGGCGGATTTGAGCCCTAAGAAAACACATCGATTAAAATCAAATATACATTTCACTCTAAATATTTGCTACATTTTTTTTTCTTCAATCAATCAATCAATACCTTGTGACATAAGAACGAATTCATAACGGCAAATTTCACCGGCACAATTCGCCTAGATACTAAATTGTATTTGTAAAAAAATAATTCGCGCAAACAATTTTGTAACTAGTATCGCGCTAATAGCGATAGGCACCAATTCGGCATTTTAATATCTGAAATTTCCAAGATAAATACCGGCAATAGGAATGTCGAATTTTTTTTATAACAGCGTTTCGACAACATTAATTTATTCCTATAGTCGCCCAAGCTCGACAACTTCACTACTTTACTTACGAAATACAATAAATAACTATGGATATTTGGAAGAATAAATTTGAACAGCTTGTAAAGCTATTATTATTAATTAATTGTTCAATTACAGGGTAGACCCGTAAAGAGTAGTGAAGTTAGTTTGAATTTTTAATTGTACAATTGTAACATCCAACCAGCATTAGCATGTAATAAACTGCTCTTCAAAAGTTAAGGAAGTTCGCAAATTTTGCCATTATTTTAAAAGTTACAGACTTTTTGATCACCAAATGTTCAAATATGCGAAATTAAATGTTTTCTCTCATATCTAAGTAGATTTTTTTGCCCCTATTTCTACAATTCATACTAAATTTGTCGATCAAAAAACCTGCAACATTAATCTCAATATTTGTCAACATCCTTAACTTTTGTAGAGCAGTACATTTGCAAACTAGGTAAAAGAAACACTTACGGGAGCGGTTTTGTTCATTGATATCTTGCTGTGCGGCGGAGGCGGTGGCGGGGCTTGACTAGGCGGCGGCGGAGGCGGCGCGTGGTTTGGTTTGTTGAATTTGGGAGTGGGCGATTGACTAGACGATGGATGATTGGGCACCGGTATCTGGAATAAAACCATACGATTTTTTTATATATTCATACGAGGGATGTTTCCAATAGTTCCGGGAATTGTGCTCTAACACAATGCATTTGAAGAGTCTACATTTAACAAAAAATAAAGTATTCAAGGCGAAACGAGGCTTATAGTCTCCACTTTGTTATGTTACAGTATAAAGGGAAACAAAGTTGATAGTTCAAAGTTATAACCGAAATAAAATTAGATGTTTTTTTTGTGAACTTTGCTAGAATGCTTTGTTTTTCATTGTTCTAGGTAATTACAATTTTTTTTTCGAGCAGTAATAGCTACTAGTACTTTTTTATTCAGTGAATAGTTTTTACGCTAAATATAGAACGGTTTCAAACTTAATTTTATCGATTTTATGTTTGATGGACAATCATCGTTATTCATATGTGACTGTACTGGAATGAACATTTTATTCCACTGGATTAGAGCACAATTCCCGGAACTTTTGAAACATTTCTTTTGTATAAATAAGAGAAAACTTACAGACGGTGGAGGTGCAGTAGGTCGAGTACTGATGATTGGTCTCGTTCGAGCGACCGGAGCCGAGCCATCATTGTTATTGTTATTATTATTATTATTATACACGGTGAACATATTCCTGACGGTGCCGAATTTGTTCTTGGAATTGGCACCGGGACTGTCTGGCGACGGTGAACGGGGACTCTTCAGGCTGTGAGTTCGCGTCACAGATTTGCCAGTTTTCAAATGCAACGTATTCGGTTTACCTGAAAAAAAGCCTTCTCATTATAAATACAAATCTCAATAGAAATAATTACCGTTTAGGATCGGAGGTTTGGGCGCCAAATTCGGCTTGCCGTGATTGATCGCCGGTTTGTTGGGCCTGCACGGCGCCCCGTTGTTGTTGTCGTTGTTCGACTCGATGTTGTGCAAGTTCGCGTTGCTCTTCGCCTTTCTGTACAACATGCTCTCGTTGGCGGGCGCGCTCGGAAACGAATTCAACGACAATTGGCTGGCGTGGAAACCGTTCGTGGTGCTCGTTTCCTTTTGTAACGTCTGGTCAGGTAAAATCTGTTTATAACACACCGATTTTTTTTCACATAATCCGATTGCTTCTAGATCAAAAACTCACCGTTCTCATTGGCGTAGGCGGCGGCGGGCCTCTATTTCTCGCATCGTTATTGGCCAATTGCTTCCTCAATTCCGTTTGGATGTTATCGAAGGTTTTCGCATCCGTTCGACTCTCCTGCGGATTGATCGAAGAAGAGGACGACGAGGCGTGGACCGACGCCATTTTCCTGCTGAGTTCCTGCTGGAGCGTGGTGAACATCTTGGCGCCGCCCATGGGCGTGACGGGGGCGCTACCGTTCCTCGACGGTCCCACGGGACTGGCGGGGCCGGTGCCGTTTTTCATTCCGCCGATCGGTATCACTGGTAGATTGTGGGCGGCTCCGTTCGACGGTTTCGAATTACCTATGTGGAATGTTCTCTTCGTAAATCGACGTGTTTTTTTTGTTGTTGTATTTCGACTTACCGATGACGGGGGCGCTTCGATCGTTCGTGACGGCCTTTTTCAATTTGGCACCCGAGCGGATGTCTTTCAACAGGGCGTTCCGTTCGTTGCCGTTGCTTTTGGACGGTTTGACGTTGAAAGAGGGCGGAGGCGGCGCCGCCGGGGCCATCGGGGGCGGTGGTGGGGGCGCCGGCATGGTTTGTGTTTTTTTTGTTTCTTTAAGTCCTGGAAATTTTTCGGTTATAATGTATCGAACGAATGTTGGTCCGCTGAGGAGTATTCGTTGGAGTGTTTGAAAAATTGCAAATATGCTAGAGATAAATTAGATCGGATTCTTGGGATGCCGAAATGCTTGTTCTTGTGTACTTTTTTTTTATTTCGAGCGCAAATATGGAAAGAACTCGTTGGGATTCTTCCTGGAAATAAAACCGCATGTTTCTACGCTTTCTCTCGAGATTAATCTTTTAAGTACAAAATTAAATATTTACCTATGTGTTTTTTTTTTGTTGACTTGCTAATAGAAATTGCACATTCCTCGACGAATTTAATCACTAATCATAATTTTAGGTCTAACGAAATCATCGATATTATATGCACAAACCGAATGTTTTAGTTATTATTTCATCGTATTATAATCAGTTAAAAATTTCTACCGACAGTTCAAATAATAAGAATTTAATAATTTTGTGTTTATAAACAAGTCCAATGTTGTTGAGATTTTTAAATTATTACTAACGAATCAAAAGTTATACTTTTGTATCTTATTCCTTGTACTCTACACAAAGATTGTTCCGAACAAACTGAAAACTACTCGAGTGGTAATTTAAAATATCATCAACCCAAGAGATATTCCCACCTAATAAGAAAAAAATGCTAATTTTGGAAACTGAAACCACATGCAAAGTTAAACGAGAGTAATTTAAAATAAATACCCTGCATTGTTACAATTCCGTTTAAAATAAAAATTACATATTTTACAACTTTATAACACACCTAAAAACTTGTAATTTGTGACTAATATTTCCTCGTACTAATATTACTTAACCGCAGGTTGATAAAACAAATCCTAATTAAATATTTACACACAAAAACCAACTATTCCAATACTTATAGATACGATTTACTATATAATCTTTATCATTAGTACTTGTATATCAATATAAATTATTTTTAGGCGATTTTTGGGTATTTTAATAGCTTTTTTTTGTGTAAATAGTAACTTAAAAGACCCAACAAACTCTTTACCTCAGTAGGAGGTCAAAATCCTAAATATGGAAATTGATGGAAAGTTAATTTTACGTTTCAGGGTCACGAATGAAAGACTTGTACTAAATATTAAAGAATCAACCCAAAACTTATTGCAATAAAGACAATATAGTAAAGTTCTAGGGCAATTTTATATTGAAAAAATATTTTCGTTCGATCTCAATTTATGAAAACAATCACATCATGTAACACCCACCTAAATTCAAACGATAAAATGTGTAACAGTATAAAAATCATGTACTTACTAAATCACTTGTTGTTTATATTAACAATAATTCTATTTTCTAGACGAATTGACAATAAAACACGTTCTTTTTTAAAAGAAAAAGCGTCATAACTGAAACAATTTGTAACAATCCGACACACGCAAATTGTAAACGTCAAATTTTTGACAACACTTATGGCTGACATTTGACATGTGCAGTTTAATAGTTGGTACGATTGATAATGTGGCCTTTTATGTGTCGAACAAACGGTTCAAAAACTATGTTGACAGGAGAGAAGTTTCCAGACCTTGGTTATATAAGACCGTAATTGACATTTGACAGCTATTGAGTTTCTTCTTTTATTATTGAATAAAATAAAAGAAGAATTTTGTAGGTTAGTGATTCTTGTCAAATACATACAAAGGCAACCATTTAATCAAATTTCGGTAATGATGGTTGCCTATCTATTGTATTAGTATTGTATTTTTTTTCAATAAATTCGAGAAAAGTTTTGCGTTTTTTTTTCAATAAACTCGAGAAAAGTTTTGCGTTTTTTTTTCAATAAATTCGACAAAAGTTTTGCGTTTTTTTTTTCAATAAATTCGACAAAAGTTTTGCGTTTTTTTTTCAATAAATTCGACAAAAGTTTTGCGTTTTTTTTTTAATAAACTCGAGAAAAGTTTTGCGTTTTTTTTTCAATAAACTCGAGAAAAGTTTTGCGTTTTTTTTTCAATAAATTCGAGAAAAGTTTTGCGTTTTTTTTTTCAATAAATTCGACAAAAGTTTTGCGTTTTTTTTTCAATAAATTCGACAAAAGTTTTGCGTTTTTTTTTTAATAAACTCGAGAAAAGTTTTGCGTTTTTTTTTTCAATAAACTCGAGAAAAGTTTTGCGTTTTTTTTTCAATAAATTCGAGAAAAGTTTTGCGTTTTTTTTTTCAATAAATTCGACAAAAGTTTTGCGTTTTTTTTTCAATAAACTCGAGAAAAGTTTTGCGTTTTTTTTTCAATAAATTCGAGAAAAGTTTTGCGTTTTTTTTTCAATAAATTCGAGAAAAGTTTTGCGTTTTTTTTTCAATAAATTCGAGAAAAGTTTTGCGTTTTTTTTTTCAATAAAATCGAGAAAAGTTTTGCGTTTTTTTTTTCAATAAATTCGACAAAAGTTTTGCGTTTTTTTTTCAATAAAATCGAGAAAAGTTTTGCGTTTTTTTTTCAATAAAATCGAGAAAAGTTTTGCGTTTTTTTTTCAATAAAATCGAGAAAAGTTTTGCGTTTTTTTTTCAATAAAATCGAGAAAAGTTTTGCGTTTTTTTTTTCAATAAAATCGAGAAAAGTTTTGCGTTTTTTTTTCAATAAAATCGAGAAAAGTTTTGCGTTTTTTTTTCAATAAAATCGAGAAAAGTTTTGCGTTTTTTTTTCAATAAAATCGAGAAAAGTTTTGCGTTTTTTTTTCAATAAATTCGAGAAAAGTTTTGCGTTTTTTTTTCAATAAAATCGAGAAAAGTTTTGCGTTTTTTTTTCAATAAATTCGAGAAAAGTTTTGCGTTTTTTTTTTTCAATAAAATCGAGAAAAGTTTTGCGTTTTTTTTTCAATAAATTCGATAAAAGTTTTGCGTTTTTTCTTCAATAAATTCGACAAAAGTTTTGCGTTTTTTTTTTCAATAAACTCGAGAAATGTTTTGCGTTTTTTTTTAATAAACTCGAGAAAAGTTTTTCGTTTTTTTTTTTTCAATAAACTCGACAAAAGTTTTGCGTTAATAAAAGAAGATCTTCAATAGCTGTCAAATGTCAATTACGGTCTTACATAACCAAGGTCTGGAAACTTCTCGAATGGTATGTCACGTTACTTGTCTACAAATGTTATAAATGGATATAAATTTGAACCTTTATGACCTACAGGAAGGTTCACTCTATCAGATGCGATTCATATTATATCTCAAAATTAAGTAAAAATTGAGATTTTTACCCCGACAAGTTTGACAGATGTGACAGGTAAATAGTCCAATTTTGTTACATTAATTTTGAAAAAAATAACACAAATTCTAATTAAATCAATCTAATTTAGTAATTAACTAATTTATTTATTTATTTATTCTTTCATTCATCGAAAAAAACCACTTGCTAAACAGTTAAAAACTTACATAAATTTACTAACCTAAAATCTTCAATTACATAACAAAATTAACTCTATCCGAATTTTGTTTACTTTCTAGCCGCATTAAACAGCTTATTCAACTCATCTCTTTATCATAAACAAACAAAAAAAAATAATTGATAAATAAACGAATGATAAAGCCATGCCAACTAGATTTCCGATGATAATTCGCAAGTGCTCCGGCGAAATTCCATCAACTCACTTTCGCATTATCTGGTAAAAAACTAATGGGAAATTCCACCGCGGAAAATGGACAATGAAGACGTCAAGAAGGCGCACGAGCTCGGTAAGTTTTCCACACTCTACTAGATTCAATAATTAGTATATTTTATTTTATTTTTACCTAGACTGCCAGATCCAAAATCTCCTATTAAAAGCCACAGAAGCCCGAGAATTCTCCTACTCACCCTACAGCAATTTCAAAGTAGGCGCCGCCCTTTTGTGCCAGGACGACTCGATTTATACAGGTTGTAACGTAGAAAACAGCTCATTCACAGTCGGGACATGCGCAGAACGATGCGCTTACTTTAAAGCCATCAGCGAAGGTACAACGAGTATCATTTTAGAGCAGTTTAATAAACAATTTATCTCGGTTTTTAGGGAAGAGAAAATTCAAAGCCATCGCGATCGTGGCGATGCAAAAGAAATGGTTCACGCCACCTTGCGGCGCTTGCAGACAACTAATGAGCGAATTCGGCCAACTGGATGTCTACATGACGAAGCCCCGACATGATGATGTGCTGGTATCGGATCTGAAACGTTTGTTGCCTTATCAATTCGAGGTCACCGACGATAAGACCTTCGAGTAGTCGTTAGTTAATTTTATTTATTTAAAATAGTTTCTAATCCGTCCGTTTTTGTTTTGGCGTAGTTTGGAGGGATTTTTGGGATGAAATAAAAAGGCGCATCGACTTGTAATGAGAGAGAGAGCTTTTTAATTTTATGTAACATAGCTGACATGACATATAATTATATTTATCTATTACATACAATGAGGGGGGCTGAGTATTACACGTAAAAGATATGAACTATATACAGGATGTTCTGTTAGTAAAGGGGAGAGTATCTCGCTAAAAAGTGTAAGGCTCGTGTCACATTTAGGGCTTTGTAAAAGGCCAAAAGGACCGTTTTTTGGTTTTTTATTTTCGAACGGTTCAGAACAGTTTTCGAACAGTTCGGAATTAATTTTTGTGGTGGATTTTCGCTTTAGGACGGAATCGAGATTTGTTTTTTGTGTTTTATTACAGTTTAGAAATCGGTTTTAGAAATTGCTACATAAAAGACGGAAAAAACAGCGAGTTATTTACATTACGAATTTCTCTAAAAAAATGGCTTCGCGATAAATCGCCATTTGCCGGGAATATTTCTAATATTTCCGATATACATAATTTATTTTTTATTCAACAACCATTGGTTTTGATATGATTTTTTTTTTGTGGTTTTTGTTTCTTCTTATCCAATAAAATTTACGTCTAAAAGGAGTAATCTAATCGGCTAATTAATTATATTTTTTTAGGGAAGTTTTCTCTTCTGTAATGTATTTTTTAATTGTTAATAACTATTGCAAAGTAACTAATGAAAACATTTAGTTATTACACAATAAGAAACGGAGGTTTTTTTTTATTACTTATTACATTTATCGAATTAATCTGAATGTTTCTAATGTAAAAGACGTAAATTTTTATACGTATATATTCAACGAAATTAGTTCTTTTTAATAAAAAATAAAATACCCTTAGGATATGTATTTAAACTATTAACTATGATAGAATGGTTTTTACGATATCTACATTTTGTTCTGCCGTAAAATGTAAGGGTGAAAAAATACCTCGAATGTTGCCAAATTATACAAAAAAATTTTCATTGAATACATACGAAGTATACAGGGCTATTCGTGACAAACATTCTAGCACAATTCCGATATCGAACGGCCCTGTATAAAACCCGTTTAGAAAGTCCCAAAGCGAAAGGAGCATCCACCGAATTAAAAACAAACAAAAAAATACAATAGAAACTCTCATATATAAAGACAATACACTCCCAGGAACTGCGGTTTTACAAAGAAACAGGCCTGCATTCTCAGCCCTGTGTAAAGGGGGGGTAAAGGGGGGGTTTAAATTCTCAAAATTTCCAAAATTCAAAATTCAGTCAAGCGTATATTGCGAAATGAAACACAACAAACTCCGCGCCCGCGCGGCCCGGCGGCGGCCATTTCGTGTTCCTCACAGTTCTAACAACAATTAATAATAATTAATAATAATAATAATAACGAAACAAAAAAATAGATACAGGGGAAGACGCCAGCGCCTCCCCTTAACTCGCGCGCCCTCAAAATTCACTGCCTGACGCGCCACCAGTGTTGCCACTTTTCCGTCAACTTCCTGCATATACCGCCTAACTTCCGTCACATCGCACCCTCCTCCGTCTCACCTTCGCCCTCCTCCAACGTCACTTGAAACCGGATGCCCGGCCTGCCCGATTCGGGCGCCTCCTCCGGCGGCGGACTCGGCGGTATCGCATTCTGATACCTACAAAAAAAACATAAAAAATCCGAATTACTAGAAACCCGGCAACAGTGTTATCGTAGAACGTACCAATCGCGGTTCTCCTCCAACGTATCGAGTATATCCTGCGCGTCGGGATGCACCAAATCGGCCCAAGTCTCCCACAACGGATGTACGATATAATCGATGAAACCCACCTGGGTCTTTTCGATGGTGGCCGACAACCGATCGCACATCGGACTGATATCCATCTTGGCGTCGCGTTCTTTATCGCCCTGCTGGAAGAACTCCTCCATCAACAAATCCACCCAACGCCTGTACAACGCCAACGGTTTGGTGGGATTGCTCAAATCGGCGCAATGCACCAAATTCTCCAACACCTGTATTCGATCGGTGTAGTTGTCCAGCAACAACACCCCCGAACCGGCCACTTTCTTCGTCTCCACCATCGTCTTCAAATCCGCCAATAGAGTCATGTGTTTCGACATATCGGTGCTCAACACCATATCGATCACCATCTTCCTCAACGTCTGCCGTTGTTTCTTGCTCAAGTTACAAAAGATGTCGCAACCGTCGTTCGATAGAAGCTTAAAAGCGACGGCGAGATGATGGTTTTCCAACACGCTTTCGTCGTTGTACATCAACGCCAATTCGCTGCTGGAGTTGATGAGGTACTGGTTGGTGAGACCCGGGTGATCGACGTCGTGCACGCAGGCGGCGAAAAGAGCCGCTGTGATCTCCAAAGGGGTGAATACAGACTCCAAGGCGGGCGTGTTGAGCAACACGTGAGTGCTTTGGGCGACGTCGGCGGCGTGCAGGGAGTTATGAAACGGGTTTTCTTTCACGTAGTGATCTTCTAGAGTCATCATGTAAGTGACGAAAGTCTTGGGCGGTATGTTGAGGGTTTTGAGCAGATCGCGGCCGGTGAAGGTGGTGTAGGCGACGCAGGTGAGCGGATGGCCGTTGCTCAAATCGCCGATGCGGAAGATGTCGATGCCCCATTGGTCGATCGAGTGGAGGCTTTTGGCGAGGTCCTCGTCGAAGGGGGTGTCGATGCCGTGCGGGGGCACCTTTTCGCCGGTGAAGGAGTTGGTGTGGCAGAGCGGTTTGCGATTGACGCCCGATATTTGGGACATGGTCGAATGGACGGGGCGCGATCGGTCCTTGCGTTGGGCGGGTTTCGGCGGGTCGGGGACTTCGTCGCGCAACGACGGTAGGTCGAGTTCTTGTTGTTTGTCTGTGAAGGGATGGATATGTCGTGAGAATGTTGTAAAATATGTAGGGCGTTTGTGTACGTTAAGGGGGAGTTTTAAGATGCGTACGATGGTACGTGAATCAAATGCTGGAATTGACATTAATGACGTATGACAGAAGTTTAATAGAGGTGCGTTAATCTATTTTTTTTTTGGTATAGAGGTGTAGTAGTGATTGTTACAAAATAACTGTTATGTTTTTTATTGCCTATATGAACCCTATTGTTTTATGAGGGAAATATTTTACTTACCGAGGAAAGTTGAACAGATATATTCGGATATTTGATTTCCGGATTTGCTCGATTCCGAAAAGTGAGACAATTCCTTGTTCAGCATACGTTTGAACTAGAAAAAAAAATAAACATAATATTATAATAAATTATCGATTTAATTATTTTAATATATTTTGTGTTTTTTTTTTGGAACATGTATATAATATCCCATTGTTTAACCGCGTGCAAAAGTATTTATATATTTCAATGCGAACAATGTTATTGTATAATCTCGTCGGATTTACTTAATTTAGAGAAATATATTCGGTATTTTTTTCCTTCTGTTTTTAATTTTATCAGCGAGCAAACGATTGTGTAATTAATTTCTTTAATAATTACGTCAAATTACGATAAATTCGTGGAATTTAAATAAATCCAACAAAAGAAAATTGACATACAACAAATATAGTCTACGCCGACATTGTTTAAATAATTATTCATACACAGATGATTAGAAAATACGCTTTTCTCAAACCCCATTGTTTTATTTTACCGCGAAAAATAATGTTTTTTGCAAACATTTTAGCGCAAACTTTTGCAAAAAAAAAACCGAAATAATTTACAGCGAATTCGCCGAAATAAAACGACGTGAATCGCTAATTGTTAAGTACACATTTACACGCTTTCCTCGCGCTTAATTTATTATTTATTGACCCATTATTCACAACGAAGAAATCCCATTATTGCATCTTTTATCCATAGCAGAAATCTTTTAAAAACGGCGCGCTAAGCGACAGAAATAAATTATTACAGAGGAAATTTAATCGCGCGAATAACTTTTTAAATTACATTTAGATAGAGCGTCGTTGGGAGTTTTTAAAAACGCTAAATGGAGCTATCGAAATAACCCCATAAAACTTTAACAGCGCTCTAAAACGCGCATTAAATGGCGCTTCTATTAAAATTCTTGTTTGTGTGTCAGTATAATGTGCATTAAATTTTCGTAATATTCTACTTCCTAGCTAATCAAAACGGATAAAAATCGTTTATACAGTTGTTTAAAAAAAATATATACAGTATGTCCCTGGATGGGACACTCTGTATATAGAATATATATTACCTCGTATTCGGCAAAGGCCCTTTTAACAGTTAGATTCGCCATGATATTGAACCAAGTCACATTATTAAAAAGCTGCTCGGAATTTGGCGGTATTCTATCCAAATCCAAACCGTCACAACACGAAATGGCCCTTTTCAAAATGGCCCTTCTTCCACCAGCCACCCCGTCCGATTGGTTCGCGTAAAACATCGCGATCGATTTAATTTAATTTAATCGATTTTGAATTTTTAACACTGTTTAGTACTATCGATAGAGTGGAACTGAAACGTCCGCGAGTCGAGCGTTCCAATTTATAAATTTCGCCGTACGCGATTTATATAAAAATGTAATACATGCGCGTTTTATACCGAGAATACGTTCCGAAAATTCGCTAGCGAGAAATATCGCTATGTCGACCGAAAATAAATAGCCCCGATTTTCCCGTAAATATTCCCGTCTGAATTAGATTTGTTTTATTCGAAATGTCAATTTGTATATAACAATTATAATGGGATTAAGTGTGCCGTGGAATTAGGAAAGCGTTATAGTCCGTTCGCTTAATGGTGACTAATTTTTTAGTTATTTATTTGTGTGGCTTTATTGTTTGAAGAAGAAGGTTCTGTTAGTATCTCCTGATGGCGAATGGAGTATAACAGATTGAGAAATTTCATCGAAAAATGGGTTATTCTTAATCTCCTGATGGCGAATGGAGTATAAAATATTGGTGAATTTGATCAAAATCCACTAACTGGTACATTTCTATAAACATCCAATAACTGGTAATTTCCCTAAGCAAACAATTCACGATTTATCATGAAAGTTTTAAGAAGGTTTTATTAGTACACCTCCTGATAACGAAAGGACTATATCAATATTAAGAGATGTACTTCTTCTTTGTATTCTTTAAACGTCTCTTAAATAAATTTTCCTTAAGAATTTTCTGACTAACGCAACTCTTCCTCAATCAATTAACTTCCAATTGGGAGAGATCTATCGCCGATTAAATCGAAACCTGAACCTTACACAACACGAATTTCCCCACATTAAAAGGCTCTCTCATCACCTGATGAATACATATTATCGACCGGACATGAAAAGTACTGTGATTCACGAACAAAATAACGCGCAACCAATTTAATTACATCAAACATAAATCAAATTTAAATATGAATTATGAGGATGTAAAGTATGTTATAAGTGTATGCTTTTTAGTACTATGTACGCACATAATAAGTTCTATGAACACAAAATTGTACCTAGATAATTAAAGCTAGATAGATCCTCTGACGATTAATTCAAAATAATGCATAAAAATACATCTTAACGATATATTTTAACGTTTTCTATTGATTTGTATAAAGAATCAGAAAAAATGAAGTTTTCTACATAAAAAAGGTATACTTGTTGATTTTCTGTAAAGCGAACAGTTTTCACGAAAAATGTCTTTTAAAAATCTGATACACAAAATTATTAAACCAATTGTCATCTTTAAAAATCTAGTAGGAATGAAATCTTTCAAAAACTTGACATTTCTATATGACATTTAAGTTTTTCTCATATTTTGAGATTCTCTACTTGCTCCCAAAATTTGCCCATTTATTTCAGAAACACTCTGTATAAATTTGTGATGTATACGAAGAAAAAAATATCTGTAAAAACAATTATAACAGCCGTAAAAAAATACAGTAGGTATAGTATTATTTGGAACAATAATACTGTATATTTATAAATAAAAAAAAATGTAATAGACTTTAGAACGTTCGAACAAAATAATGAAGCTTCGGAAAACCCGGAGACTCAGACTCGTTTTCGTATAGAACTTATAGAAACAATTATTAGTAAATGCCCGAGGTCTAATAATAGACGTTTTGGATCCTTTGTCGCGTTATAATGGATTTGTAAATTTGCTCAAACTGTTTATTTCGAAGAAATTTCCAAATAGTGTCAGGTTAGCGGGAATTTTAAGTCGGCGAAAAAGTTGGGAGAAACGACAGGTGCAATTGACGCGCTCCCTGTGAATCTAAAGCCGACCTTACACTGTTTATTTTTAACAAATTTAATGGAAAATTTCTGGAGAGTCTACGTGGAATAGGAATCGAATTTTAACATAAATTTAAACCCGAATGAAATGCACATTTTACTCGAAACGAAATGTTTATATTATAATTATTAAAACAAAAAACGAATCGTTATCGGCGATTTTTTTCCACTACAAACTATTTAAATTAGAAATATAGTGTAGAAGAAATCGGTTATGCAAGATTCACTTTATCGCATCGTGACGCAAATCGGGAAATATATACAGAACGTCCCCTATTAAAAATACTCAATTAAGGGTGATTTATCCGCTTCTAAAATGCAATTTAAAACCGGAATAATTAGCCCGGAATAAACGATAACGATATGAATCACCCGTCTAATTAGAATATGTGACTCTTCACACGACGAACCAATTAATTATATTTTTTTTTTCGCAAAAAATTCCTTATCGAGTATATAAGGTCAAACGAAATCGACTGACTCATAACGAGTTGTAAATTTATTCGGCTCACCCTGTATAATATAACGAAATTAATTACCTTTAAAGACGCCATATCGGAAACGGATCGATGCGTTTGAATCGTCTCCAATTGATCCAAACACCAATCTAATTCCTCCATCGTTTCCATCGCTAATTTCATATAAGCTTCATCTGTAATATACAATTAATAAATAATTTTTTAATTGAGGCGTTAAGACTTTTGTGTAAACGTATGGGATACTAGAAAAACGTTTACACATGATTATTCCTTTGATATATTATGAATCACCCTGTATATACGATTTAACGAGAGTAAATATTTGTCGAGTGTCATGGCGCTTTTTGATCGAATGAAAATATTTGCGTTTGTCAATTGGGGGATTTTCGGGAGATTCGAATACGTGCGAAAATGTGCGTTGTAATAAAGAAAATACAAATGTAACGAAAATAAAATCAAACGGTGGAGAATGGGCGAAAAATTTGTCGTATTTTGACATGTGTCAAATGTCTAATTTATGTCAACTGTCAAATTTCTGTCAAATGTCAAATGGAACTTACCCCCGGGGTTGAAGTTTCTGGATTGCGCCGATGCGGCCGAGGCCGCTCCCGACGATCGTCTGGATGATCTGGAAAGGAAAACGGGACGCTCTGAATAAATGGAATTTTTGGAAATTTCGGAAATTCGAAATTCGCCGAAATTTTGTTCGAATTCGTTGCCAAAATTATTGCGTAAAGAGGATTTTTATTGTTTTTTTTTTTTCGGTGCATTCGTTCGAAGAATTTCGAAGATAGAATTTAAATGGTGGCAAACAAATAAATCTGGAAAATGTTTCGGGTATAATTAACTATGAAAAATTCATTGTTTAAAAGGTTAATGATCGTTAATAAATATTATTTACCTACTATAAATTCGATATATTTATTTTTTTTAAACGTCCAATTATTATTATTTTCGATCGGTTTTTGTGCGTTTCTTATAAATTTTTTCGAAAAAGTTACAAACATATTTGTTTGCATAGAAATCCAGGTCAGCCTTGGCGGACGTTGATTAAATATTGTTTCCGTTTTTTTTTTCTATATTAACTCGCAATAAATTCGCATCTATTGCGAAACAATTCAAGTACGCCTAAATTTACCTATTCACATTTTTAAATCGAAGGAAGCGTAAATAAAAAACAAAAAATATTTGGAACAACCCTCGTATAAAAAAAAAAACATTGCCTACTAGACTGAATGGCTTTGAAATAATTATCATTCGAACGATAAACTTCCCATTTCGAGTAACATGAGTCAAAATTGATAAGAATTCTATTACTCGGTTTTTAATTGGAACAGCCGGTAGTAAACATACAGGAGTAGGTAATTAATTATTTTTTTATTATCTCTACAATCAAGTGGGTCTTTTATAAAAAAAATATTACAAGCGCCATCTACCTAGTAAATATAGTAACAACTATTTTCTAGCGTAGATTTCTATTTTTATATTTCGTGGGTTTCCCACGCATTAAACTGGCTGATTTGTACACGAGAAAAAGGCCACAAATTTCCGCGCCTTGTACTCATTAAGTTATGCAGCAAATTTGAAATATTGAAGAAAATTCGATTTTTTTATTATAAAAAAAAAGTAATTACTTACTTGTTAACGGGCACATTGGTGAGACATTGAAAATTGTTGCGTACGCTTCGTAAACTGGCAAGAATTTGTGCGAAAGGCGTCACTATGAGATCTTCTCCGTGGCTAAAAAAAAAAAAACACCAAAAAATAAATCCCATTAAAATTCCCAAACAAAAAAAATATCTAACAATAACTCGTAACATACAATTTTTTTTATTAGGTTATTCGATTACCATTAAACACATTTACAAACAAACATAAAAAGCTACATCAACATCGTTTATGTACATTGAACACCCTGTATGTTATCTAAAAAAACGTATATACAAGGTACAGTCGATAATTTCGGGTCCAATTAAACGCACGAAACAAAAAAAATCGTAGCGCTTCAAAAATTCGAAAAAAATAAAAATCTACCAAAAAACGGAAACTCATGCAAAACGCCAAGGCGGCCTAACGATATACAGATTGTCCCAAAGTTAAGCCACCTCGTGCGTACACTGCGAAAAATTCTATTTCGTAAAGGATGGAAAAAAATATTAAAAAACCACAAAAAAATTTGGATACATACGATCTTTCCAATATGTTCTCGGTCTCCCTGAACCTGAAAAACCACTCGTAAGTATACAGGGCGGACGAAAAATAACGCGCGACAAAACGATCGATGATGATGATGATGATTGCGAAACGAAAGCGACATGATTAGTAAACTAATTAAGTAAGTAAATTAATGAGCAATTATTCGATACAGTAAAATATCCCATAAATTTTTTAAAGCGGCCTCAACTGATGCGGTTATGCAGCACAAACGATTTTAAATCTGTCACTGTGTAAATCCCCGAAATGCAAACAGAAACGTCGAGATTACAAATCAAGTTGGCAAACGTCAATTTCGACAATAATGACATAATTAAACACTCTCGACGTTTCGATACGAATTATTCACCCTAAACGTTTATTAAATTGCCAATAACAAAGCGATAGATGATAGAAAAAATATAATAAATAAATAAAATAAAAAAATACCTTTCGCTGGCGATCGACGAATTCCTCGACATCGATTTGGGGGACATCTCGAAGTCGCTGTCCGATCGATAGAGGAAACTCTCGCGCCTTTGGGGGAGATTCTGGAGGACCAAACCGGCCGAGGGGGAGGCGGCCCCGTCGAGGGGGCTCCGGCCGGGACTGGCGCCGTTTTCCACATCGAAACTGCAACGAGAAAATCCATCTATTTTATCTATTAATCTTCCATTAATTTAGATTCGATTAATAATCTTCTACTGATCGTTTTCCGCGACTATAATCGATTATTTCTGAGTACAAGAGTTTAAATTCTTGCGCTCGGTATATTGGAAAAGCGAGGGCGAGAAAAGTTTTCCTTTGACGCGAAACAATCCACCTTTAACGAAGAATTAACGAGATTTTCTCGAGGAAATTCGTCGTAGACGAAATTAAATTGCGAATTATACGGGGGGCCGGTCTTTTACAAAGCGAAAATACTCTTATATACAGGGCGTTTAATCAATTGAATGCCGATAGGTACTTCAGGATGTGAATATTTGGATGATTTTAAAAGAAGAAAAGTTTTTATCGATATATGTTCTTAATCTCTTAGTTTTTGAGCTATAGGGTGTTAAAATTTTCATATTACTACATTTTTTATACACTTTTTAATTACTAAGATGCACTTTTTGATGCTCGAAGATTAAGATTAAAATCGAAGATTAAGATGCTCGAAAACTAGGAGGTTTAGGACATACCTTAATATAAAGTTTTCTTCTAAAAATCACCCAAATATTCACATTCTGAAGTATAGGCATTCAATTAATTAACACCCTGTATACTAAAAATTCGAAGGGGAAAGGTTGTATGTATAATAAGTTGAAATAAACGTCGATTGAGAGTGGAAAATACAAATACAAAGAAAAAGCCGGGGCTTTGAAGTTTGTATAAAGGTAGGGAGAAAAGATTTCCCTTATACCGCGTTTCGAATCGTCGAATTAAAAAATACGTCCGCAAAAAAGGAAAACGTCAATCAGAAATTTTCATATAAAGGTAAAAAAAGAAAATATTCGAGATATACACAAATTTATATATATTTTTTTTTACCTCCGCAAAGATCAAAGAAAATAATATTATACAGATACGAATGGGGGAGTTAATTTATCGTCATAACAATGAAATTGGCATGAGAAAAATAAATCAACATAAATTACCTTAATTATATCGTTATTACCTAATTGAACGCGCCTAATTACATCTAATTATCCGATTCGAAGGACCTTTAATACACAATTTTTCCTAACGCAACAAACAATTAATTTCTATCTGTCATATAAACAAACTTCATGTCAAAAATCACAGCTCACTTGGATATTTAATCACTAATATACAATTTACTGTCAAACAGATTTATACCACGGCACGCTTAGATACATACACAATCGATTTCCGGAAGGATGTATAAATGTAAAAATGTAAAAATATACCTCAGAATCGGCCGGTGCCTGGGAAAATCCGAATGTCTCCTCGGGATTTTTATACTGACCGATATCCTCATCGGATTCCGCATTTTCCCTTAGTAAAAAATCTATTCGATTTCGTTTAAAATCGATCTATCCATTATCAATTAACAAAATAAAGTACAATCAAGAGGTACTTTCCAAAGGCGAATATCCTTCACTACTGATAACTATTACATTCGAAAAAATAATTAGATAATATTTTAGGGCGCTGATCGTTCGATTCGATAAGATAAAAACCGCGAGTACGCGATAATAACGCTTCGAATTTCGTACTGTGGATTCGTTTAACGTTGAAATTTCGTTCGAACGGGAAAAATTGTTGGCGAACGGAAACGGAGCGGTTCCGCTCGAGGAAATCCCGCAAACCGGCCATATATTTTTTTTTCCTATACGTATTTATGTATTCGAATTAATAAAAAAATTAGATATGAGTTTATGCTAGTTGATAATTGTTAATTACGTTCGGTTGTTTGGTTAAAATGCGCTTAATTTAAACAAAGAAATGTTAAAAAAAGTATATTTTTTTTTGTAGTGATTTGCATTATTTATTAAGTGTTATCGTACTCGAAAAACCATTCAAATAGAATAACGAACAACACCACATTTCCTGGTGCTTTAGTAAGTAATTAACCTGGTGCACCTTCTAAAGATGCTTCCCACCAAATCCCAAATTTTTTTTAACCATCAAAAACTCTTCAAACCGAACTTTATACTTCCAAAATAATCATACAACCACCTGGTGCACTTTCTAAAGATGCTTCCCACCAAATCCCAAAGATTTTTTAATTCTCAAAAACGTTAAAACCAAATTTTATACTTCCAAAATAAACAACCACCTGATGCACCTTCTAAAGATGCTTCCCACCAAATCCCAAACACTTTTAACCATCAAAAACCCTTCAAACCGAACCTAATACTTCCAAAAGAATCATACAACCACCTGGTGCACCTTCTAAAGATGCTTCACAACAAATCCCAAACTCTTTTAACCATCATAAACCCTTCAAACCGAACCTAATACTTACAAAATAATCATAAAACCACCTGGTGCACCTTCTAAAGATGCTTCCCACTAAATCCCAAACACTTTTAACCATCAAAAACCCTTCAAACCGAACCTAATACTTCCAAAATAATCATACAACCACCTGGTGCACCTTCCGAAGATGCTTCCCAAGCTTTTTTAACCATCAAACCGAACCTTACACTTCCAAACTAAACCAAAAAAACCAAACCACCTGGTGCACCCATCTGCAATCGACGATTACCAACCTTCCGGTGGTCCTCCTCCGATCGGCGTTCAACGGGTACCTCCTGCCGGCGCGTCGCGCCTGCGACGACCTCGCCGCCGACGATCGGCGTCGCTTCGCCGTCGCCTCCGAACACCTTCGCGAACCGTCGGAGGCGTCGCCGTCGGCCGGATCGTGTTCGGGTATGGCGTCCGAGTCGCGTCGCGACGCGTCCGTCGACCACAGGCTGGTGATCGACGTGCGCGAATCGATCGAACGTTGGCCGACGACGCGCGACGACGCCGACGCCGACGCCGTCGACATGGAGAACGACGAGATGCTGGTCACCGACGGGCGGCTTTCGTTGCCGACGTCCAGCGATGAGTCGCGCGAGAACGGCGAGTACCTGATGAAGGTTTGGGGTTGTGGTACAATGTCGGATGGAGTTTTGGGGTTTTTTTTTTTTTTGGAGGGGAGATGTGGGGTGGTGGTGGTAAATAGTAGAGAGTTTGTTTTGGAGGGTTGTAAACTCTCTATTATCTACTTTTGGTTTTTTGCCAAAGTGAGGTTTCTACGTGAATAAAGAGTTGTGGGTTTTGTATAAGTAGAATATAATACGCTCCGAGTTAGTCTCACTTAGTTAAATAGAGTAGGAGTAAAGTAGAGTAAGAGCAGAGTAGAAGCCGAGTAGGAACAGAGTGGGAGTAATGTGGAGCAGAAGCAGAGTAGGAGTAAAGTAGTAAGATCAGGGTGAGAGCAGAGTAGGAGAAGAGAAGAGTAGAGTAGGTACAGAGTAGGAGTAAAGTAGAGTAGAAGCAGAGTAGGAGAAGAGTAGAGTGGGTACAGAGTAGGAGTATAGAAGTAGGAGTAGGAAAAGAGTAGGGACAGAGTAGGAGTGAAATAAAGTAGAAGCAGAGTAGGAGTCAAGTAGAACAGAGTAGGAGCAGAGTTGAAGCATCAGGGTGGGAGCAGAGTAGGAGCAGAAGAATAGGAACAGAGTAGGAGTAAAGTAAAAGCAGAGTAGGAGTAAAGTAGTAAAATCAGGGCGAGAGCAGAGTAGAAGAAGAGTGCGGAAGAGAAGAAGCAGAGTAGGAGTAATGTAGAGTGGAGTAAGAGCAAAGTAGAGTAAGAGCAGAGTAAAAGCCGAGTAGGAACAGAGTAGGAGTAAAGTAGAGTAGAAGCAGAGTAGGAGAAAAGTAGGAGCAGAGTTGGAGAAGAGTAGGAAAAGAGTAGGAACAGAGTAGGAGTAAAGTAGAACAGAGTAGGAGTAAAGTAGAGCATCAGAGTAGGAGCAGCAAAGTAGGAACAGAGTAGGAATAAAGTAGAGTAGAGTAAGAACAGAGTAGAGTAATAGCAGAGTAGAAGCAAAGTAGGAGAAGAAGTAGGAGCAGAGTAGGAACAGTACAGAACAGAGCAACTCTAAAATTTCCTTTTGCACCCAATTTACAACCGTTCATCATTTTTATATGATAGAAAAAAAATGTCATTGAATGAATGAAAAATCGTATTATATTCTACTGGAAAAGCCGGGAAAAACGACATCATCTCTGTGTGTGATAACTATTAAAAGGCTCGTGCAATGCGATGGAACCCGTTAGATTACGAATATACTACGGAAAAATATGAGAAAAAAATACTAAAAAAAAATATTTCGCTTTGAAACGGCCCAATTAAAATTTAATTTGCGAAAGTTCGAGCGAACAGCGGGGAAGTTTCGCGGAGTTTAATAAAGTTTAATTAACGCACGACTCGATCCTCATTTACCCCAACAACTCCACATATGTGTAATAGTAAAATTATTATAGAATTTTCCATATATACAATATCCGTATTCTAACGAATTCGCCCAAAAAAAAATAAAAAAACATTGCAGTGTAAAAAATTATAACCAAAACGAGCGGTAAAACTAATTAAAAGGTTAATTCAATAACCAAAGCAATTATTTATAGAGTATTTAGATACACCCTGTATATAGTGTAATACTAATAATTAATAACCTTTTATTTAGCACTCGTTTTCGCAACGAACAATTATCCATATATCTACAGGGTGTCTACTCTATTATAAACTCTATAGTATCCCCAAAATTTAAGCTCAGAAAATATT
This sequence comes from Phyllotreta striolata, assembly GCA_918026865.1. NCBI lineage: Eukaryota > Metazoa > Arthropoda > Insecta > Coleoptera > Chrysomelidae > Phyllotreta > Phyllotreta striolata. The sequence goes on along the minus strand of OU900101.1, from coordinate 3,274,669 downwards.
TAGGTAGGAAATTATTATCGCATGTAGAATTATACTCCGTTCGCCCTCTTGCAGAAAATTTGATTAATAATAAACAACTACTTGTATCTAATAATTTATTGGTAGGTAATATACGAGGGTGATTCAAATAGTAATCAAAATTAGATGCTTTCTAACAAGAATTTCTACATCCTGATAGCGAACCGAGTATAAAACTGGCAAAAACTCCCTTATACAGCATGTCCCATTAACAAAAAAGAACAGAGACGAAAAAAACCACACCCTGTATATACTAATAAATCTCGTTATATAGTATAGCGAATCGACACCCTGTATATAGATGTACCTAGACCGGTAATTATCGGACGACGATATCCTTCGGGACGACATTTCGCTAACGATTTCCGGTTCCGGTTCCGGTTCCGGTTCCGGTTCCGGACTGGGCGCGGGACGGGTTCCGGATCGTTCGGGCGTTTGGGCGCCGCTTTCGCTGTTGGCGAGGGTGCGACGGGTTCGCGATCCGGGACGGTTCGATTTCTTCAAACCGCGTATCAGTGACCATAACAGAAACAATAATGTCAGCATTATACGGCCATTTTTTCTTGGCGTTTTCGTTTTTTTGTTTTATTTATTTAATCGAGTGTGCTGTGCGTCTGTTCGGTTTTTTTTTTGTTTTTTTTTTGGTAACTAAAAAGCTGTTTGGTTGGTTTTTTTTTTTAGAAAAAGAAGCGCCGAGTTATTGGTAAGGGTAGAAGTGAGATGACTAATGTGCATTATGTTGTATGAAGTATGAATTTTAGCATCTTTTACTGAATAATTTTTGCATTTTTTACTGAGTAATTTTAGCATCTTTAACTGAGTAATTTTTGCATTTTTTACTGAGTAATTTTAGCATCTTTTACTGAATATTTTTTGCATTTTTTACTGAGTAATTTTAGCATCTTTTACTGCGTATTTTTTACATCTTTTACTAAGTAATTTTAGCATCTTTTACTGAATAATTTTTGCATTTTTTACTGAATAATTTTAGCATCTTTAACTGAATAATTTTAGCATCTTTTACTGAATATTTTTTGCATTTTTTACTGAATAATTTTTGCATCTTTATTGCGTATTTTTTACATCTTTTACTGAATAATTTTAACATCTTTCACTGAGTAAATTTTGCATTTTTACCGAGTAATATTTGCACATTTTACTAAGTAATTTTTGCATCATTTACCGAGTAATTTTTGTACATGAAGAATATTTTTAATAACAATAATTTTTGTATATTTTGAGATTTTGAGTACCTAACTTTAATTACTCAGCAATTTCTAAGAGTTTAATTAAATAAGATTGGTACTATTTACTATAAGCACAAAAGTCGTCTCATTTTCAGTTCGAATTTGCCCAATTACATTTTTTTTTTCTAATCGCAACAAATAACTCGAATACTCTCTAATAGTCCATTCGCAGAACTTGCGCTTGTTGCATTTCTTATATTTATCTAAGAAACAGGTAAAAATTCACCGTAAAAACTCGCTTATAAGTTCAGCGAATGGACTATGAGCAGAGTATAATTAAAAAGAAAAAAAAACCTGAGAGAATAAAAGAGAGATTGATATAAATCGGCGCTCCTTTTCCCGCACCGAAACGTCACTACATATGCGTGTCTATAATACTGATGGGGGAGATCTCGAAACGACGAAACGCTCTGTTTATTTTCTTTTCTCAATTTCTCTCTACTTTTTTTATTATCTTTATAGAAGCAAAACAGGCTGTCGTTGTCGAATCGATCCCGAACAAAACTACTCGGCCATTCTCGATTTTTTGTTTTTTTTTTGTTTGTTTTTGGTCACATTTTTCGAAAAAACAAAAAACGATGACAATCTGGAGGGGGCTCTCTCACATGTTTAGTCTTTTTTCAGTCCGGTTTTCGTCTTATTTATCGATTAAAACCGACACCATTTTTCGCACTTTTATTAATTTATTTATTTCACTGTAACACATTAATTTCGATATCGAAATCATCGTTTGGGTACCTACGATTAGATCGCTTTAAGCAAGTCGTGACGTCACCACTTGCTATTTCTAAATAATATATAGTGACGCAAAAATCTAACCTAAAAACTTACACCGTAACGTCATCGTTTTGTCCAAATGAGCCTACTGTAGATACATAATGAATTAATACATATTATTCTTCTTATTGGGAAATTTTAGTCTGATTAAATCGGAAGTTATTAGTGACAGATTTAGATTTCGTAAAGGGGGGTAGTCAAAATCGTACAATATCGATTCAAATAGGGGCTAAATATAGAATGTACCAAGGGGTAGGATATAATATGGAATAGTATCAACATTAGATAGCATAAATTTAAATTTAAGTGTATAACATATTCACAAATAGTTAGCGATGACGTCACGGAATGAAATATTGAATGCACTATATGTATAAATTTTTTACAGGGCATTATGAATGATAAATGTATAGTAAAATCACAGATATTTAGCGATGACGTCACGATATACAAAATATCGAAAGCACTATACCTATATATTCATTTTTTTATTCGCTACACTAAATCCACTAAACAATCCTTGATGGAAAACTGACCTATCTAAGGCGAATCGACCATATCAAACACCGGAAAATCGCGCCCAAACGACGATTCGTTTTCGAAATCGGAAAATTTCCAACATTCAAAGCCAGGGAAAATCCGAACGCGGCTCTCATCGATTGCGACGCGCGATTTTTCACCCGATTTCCCCGGCGCTTTCCCGACAACAAACACGCACGCACGCATCGCCGGCGAGTTAGGAAAAACGCGCGCGAATTTTCCGAATTTTCCGAATTTTCCTCGACGATTTCCTCGCGAATTTTCCGCCCGACCGGTCGGCCTCAAGCGGCGTCTTCCGACGACATCAAAAATTCATTCCGGATAGCCGGAAAACTCTCTAAACGATCGAGAGGCGAGCGCGTGCCACATCGAGGCGGCCATGACTGGGTTTTCCGAGTGCGCACGCGCCGACTTCACCCTTATATACCCCGACCCCACTCCCCCCCATCTAATCCCTACGCTTCGCGGCGAGTAGAGATGGAAAATACCGTCGGAAAAAACGCAAATAACCGTTCCGGCGCTGGAAAATCCCACCTTTAATTCGCGGCGCGCTGGAAAGCTTTCCCGAGCGAAAATCGAATTGTTTACGGGGAAAAGGGAAACGTGTAACGTGAAAAATGTAAAACTCGTTTTACCTACATAAGCTCCGATCGAAGCGCCCCCGTTTTTACTCGACGGCCGGAAAATCAATTAATTTTCGACGACGTCGAGGGAAATTTCGCTCGTCGAGGGAAATTCGGACAGGTGGTGTTGGAGGCGATTTTCCGCGACCGATGCGGATATACTTAACGGTCCGTTAAACGGTTAAACGGTCGGTTAAATCGATCAGATTATCATCTGATCAAACGATTATTAACGATCCGTTTTCGATTTTTCCGAATTAACGATTAAAGGTGCGTTTTTAATACGGGGAAATTTAACAGCTCGATAAACAAACAGCGTAGTAAAATTTCAAGTGTTTATCCATAAAACATTCACTAAACTTCGAGTATTTCATCGACATATTTAATCGCTTCGTTATTTTAATGATACGAATAAACCGTCGATTAGATAATTCATTATATTGATGGTATAAATTTAATTTTCTCGTCCAGTAAAAACTTCAAACATTTGATTTAATACTTTAATTAGTTGAGTATAAGTAAAACACTTCAATCACTTTGGTTTTTATACTTTAATTAGTTGAGTATAAGTAAGTAAAATACTTTAATCATTCAGAGTATCCCTATACATATTTTACTCCCCTTATTTCTAGAGTAAATACTTCCATTACTTTGGTTATAATACTTTAATTAGTCGATTAAGTATAAGTAAAATACTTCAATCATCCCAGTAGACGTGAATGGTGATAATTAAACGATAATTAAATAGCGTAAATGAAATGTTAATTTCCCGTTTGGCCAAATAGAATTAGAAAATGGCGACGACTAAAACTAAAACTAAATTCGAATGCGGTCTAGGTATAATCACGTCCTCCGACTACATAATAACCGGCGTGTGTTGAGGTCAAAACGGGGGAGCGTCTACAAAGGGCGTCGGGACGCTCAACGTTCTCGTTTCTCACACCCTCACTCCCCCCCGAAACATCCGGTGTATTTGATTGTGCACAAAACCCCCCGATGAGGAGTTAATTCTCCAATCGATAATCCGACTTTTAAGCATCCCTCCATATATCACGCTAAATTTACACATTTACACCCCCTAAACACCCGAATCGGGGAGCTAAATTAGGCATACCAAACGCCACTGCTTACTACAAGATTTGCTTTTACCCTTTAACACTTCTCCACTCTTCCCCACACTTCCCTAATCTTCCCTAAACTTCCTTACCCTTTCTTAATCTTTCCTACTCTTCCCTAGCCTTTCCTATTCTTCCCTAGCCTTTCCTACTCTTCCCTAGCTTTTCCTACTCTTTCCTAATCTTCCCTACTCATCCCTAGCCATTCCTACTCTTCCCTAATCTTCCCTACGCTTCCCTAGCCTTTCCTACTCTTCCCTAGCCTCTCCTACGCTTCCCTAGCCTCTCCTACTCTTCCCTAGCCTTTCCTACTCTTCCCTAGCCTTTCCTACGCTTCCCTAGCCTTCCCCAATCTTCCCTATCCTTCCCTAATCTTCCCTACTCTTCCCTAGCCTCTCCTACGCTTCCCTAGCCTCTCCTACTCTTCCCTAGCCTTTCCTACTCTTCCCTAGCCTTTCCTACGCTTCCCTAGCCTTTCCTACTCTTCCCTAGCTTTTCCTACTCTTCCCTAATCTTCCCTACTCTTCCCTAGCCTCTCCTACGCTTCCCTAGCCTTTCCTACTCTTCTCTATCCTTCCCTAATCTTCCCTACTCTTCTCTATCCTTTCCTACTCTTCCCTGATCATCCCCATCCTTCCCTACGAGTATCGTACCCCCAAGTAGTGGTTGAAATTAAGAATACAAAACGCCACGAAACGTTACTTACTCCAAACTCTGTTGTTCGGAGAACACCTCGCTGATCTCCGAATCGCTCCGGGGCAACAACAACTTGGGCAACACCCCCGCCTTTTTCCTCCTGCTCTTCAACGTACCGCCGGCGAAATAATCGGGCATCTTATGCGGCGAATGGGGCGACAGAATCGTCAATCGTCTATCGCCTCCCGGACTCAAGCTCAAATACCCGGCGGGAGGCGGTAGACTCAAATGCTGCGGTATCCTCATCTTCCCCGACCACAGCACCCTCTTGCGTTCGGCGCTGAAAGAATCCTCCCTGCCGGTGGTTTCTAAGGAAGCCTCCCCGCTGACGGCGTGCCTCTTCAGCTTCATCTCGCGCTCTATGCACTCCAAGGACTTAGTTTCAGCAGTCTCCAAAAACACCTTCCTCACGTCGCGTTCGCTGGACGAGAGGAACCCCTTGGGGGAGGCGCGCAGGCTCTCCATGCTCTTGGTGGTGATGGTGCTGTGCATGGAGGCCGATAGATACTGGTTCTTGTATTTGGAGGCCTCCGGTTCGTAGTCCTCCTGCGATGAGCTGGAGTGCGGCGATTTGGAGAGTAAAGAGTAGCGCGGGGAAGCTTTGGCGGAGAGCGAATCGGATTCGGATTCGTTGGAATCGCCGCTGGCTTGGTGGGTGACGATGTGGCATTGGGGGAATTTGGCGGGGACCGGGTCGACGAGTTGGTGGACGTTTTGGGGGGTTAGAGTGATGGTTGAAGGGGCTTTGGAGAGGGTGGACATGTCGTCGTCTTCTTCCTCCATTTTCGGGTGGTTAATCGGTGATGGTTATCGCGAAATTTGGCGAGGCATTTTGATGGGACAAGCTGTATAGTTTTTTTTGGCGCTTTGTGTGGGAGAGGTGTATGCGTAAATTGCGCCTGGTGTTGGTGAACTATAAATGAGTTGTTGATAGTTTTTGAGTTAGTATTTGGGCGATTCGAATTGTTTCTAAATCTTTGGATTGGAAAAGCAATTGTGTATAAGAAAATTCCCCGTACAAAAAAATAAACTGGCCTTTAAAATAGAATTTCCCGAGCGCGCGGAAAACGAAACTAAAATATTTCCCATCGAGACAAAAAAAAAAAATGAAAATTCCACGGCCGATATGATATATATTTTTAAAAGCGAATTTTCCGAATTAATTATGTCGGAGCGCGGAGTTTATTTTCGGCGCTAAAACAAACAATGCGGAAATATTGTAAATGTGTGCGTGCGGTAATTAATTTGCGAAACGTGATGATCGCAAACAAACCTGCCGGCTGTTTTTCCTCCGCGTCGAATTAACGGGGAAAATTGGCCGGGAAAATTCGCCTTTCCCTATCAACAACGTCATCTTAAAATCCCTACGCGGAACCGTTATTTTGTAACGTTCCCACCTCTATACAACATTTCTCCCAACAGTTGTATTTCCAATTAAAAATAACGAATCTAATTGAACCAAGCAGAATGCGAAAAATGCGCATTTTTCAATTTTTTTTTCTCATTCATTCAAACAAAGGACGTCCTGTATAGTAAAAATATTTTTCCAACAAACTGCAGTCGTTTCTAATTGGTCGCTTCGAATTCACTTTAGTTTGGTTACCAAGGCGACCGGTAATTCGCCGGCCAATAAGAATGCTGGAAAAACTCGGTTGCCGTGGCGACAAGGAATGCATCGATTCCTCGATTGAAAGAGATGGAACTAAATTGTGATTCGAATAATTTGTTTTTTTGATTAGGAGATTAGATTATTGTTAAATGCGAGAAACGTTCGGGAAATAGGGGGGAAATCGCGATAATTTTTTACTTCGTTTACCTGTTGCTTGGATGAAATGAAATTAGGGTGGTATTTTTAGTAGATATTTATAAATAAACGTTACTAATTAGATAAATAAAAAAATTAATGTAATAATTACGTTTTCTTTATGTTTATAACCACAAAACTGCATCCACTCCCCATATTTGTCACCCCTAATTTTTCCACACGGAGGAAATTCTTTTCCACATCGATTCGACGCAAATTTTCAATCAAAACAACGCATTAGAATCTAAATAAATCGTTTTTTTAGACATCGTCTTACGTCCACAATAACGCCCGATCGGGCGTAATTAAAATAATTTATCTTCCCGCAATTATCAAGTAACCTTGGCACATCAAAACAAACAAAAAAAAAAGAATCGCGGATACTCACTAGATTAATCGATTAGGATAAATCCAAGTCGGAGTGTATACAAGCCAATTTAGATATTAAAAATTAAAAAACCAATATTTTCCTTTCGTATATTTTCTTCGCAGAGGCAACTTTGCGGCCGTATCGGAGAGAAGTTTTTAATTGCGAGAAAGACGAATTTTCATAATGCATGGCGAAAAGCCATTTTTATTTAAGGCGATGGGAAAGTTGCGCTATTAGCGAGCCGGAAACTCCAGGAAAATCCCCCGGTCGGAGTTTCCAAAGTACAGAGCGCGAATAAATATGTACAAAAACCGTTTCATCTGGGAAATGGCTTGATGGAAATTAAAACGTACGAGGGGATTTTTCCGATGCGAAAAAAAAAATTTAAAACGCGACGAATTCGCCTTTTATAACAAGCTACAAGTTTTATTTGCATAATTCCTTCGCAGGTCTCATTGTAAGGGATGTAAATGTAAGGGTGTTAAATACACTGCTCGTCGAAATTATAGACATCGCTCTGTAAAATTGGCTGTAGACAAGCTACCAACTTCAAATTTTCAACAAACATACCCATATGTCTTGTCTTAAAGTACACCAAATAGCATCACCCTAACTCAACCCTAAAGGGCCGAATAACCCCTTTGAATAAGGCGCCATTAAACGTATCGTTTTAGTTCATCATCTTGCTTCTTTGAAGCGTTGTAAAATTAAATATAGTCTCGCTAAAAATGTGAAATTTTCAGTAGACATAGCCTCATATCTTGTCTTGACATCCCCAAAGTAGCATCATCCCCATTCCACTCCTAAGGGTCGAACTACCCCTTCGAATAAGGCACCGCGAAAAGTTTCATTTCGTACATCGCCTCTTTCAAAGGGGTTGTTCCACCCCTAGGAGATGAGTAGGGATGCTGTTACTTCGTGGGCTATAAGACAAGACATGAGGCTATGTTTGTTGAAAATTTCACGTTTCTAGCTCTATTATATCCAATTTTACAAGACTCCAAAAAATGCGATGCTATAAACGAAAAACCTAACTTTTTGGCGCATCATTCAAAGGGGTTGTTCGACCCCTTAGGGGTGAGTGAGGATTTTTCTACTTAGTGAACTTTAAGATAAGATATTAAGCTATGTTTGTTGAAAATTTCACATTTCTAGCTCTATTATATCCAATTTTACAAGACTCCAAAAAATGCGATGCTATAAACGAAAAACCTAACTTTTTGGTGCACCATTCAAAGGGGTTGTTCGACCCCTTAGAGTTTAGCAAGAATTTTTCTACTTGGTCATCTTTAAGATAACACATCAAGCTACGTTCGTTGAAAATTTCACGCGTCTACCTTCACAACAGCCAATTCTACAAAGCTCCAAAGTTCGAAGTAGCCAATTCGCGAGTACATACGAGGCGCCTACGAAAAATTCCCCCCGTCCTGGTACAACAACAAGATGGCCGTGACCGCGAACCGGCCGTTCCTGTCGCCGAAATACCCCCCTAGATTACAATCAAACTCCCATAATTCCTGCGACATGTCAACGTCTAGCATCCCTATATATATAACATACCCCCGATGTATGCTAAAAGGTAAAATGGCGTGCGTAGGTCAGATAATTTCACCGGCCCGATTTGAATATTCGCCCCGTTTCGTCGGCTCGTAGACACCACTCGTTTATCGTTCGCTTAACCTCATCAGATAAAAAACCACATTCGCCGGATTTATATCTGCCGGATAAAACGGTTGCGAATATACAGGGTGGATGATTTTTAACAGTAGACCGTTAGTTCGAGTGTTGAATTTAGAAATCGATTAATCGAGTTTGTTTACCGAACTCCCTGTCGCTTTAGGATGGAAGTAAAGTCGAGAGAATTGTATGATTGAAAATTGATTGATACATGCAATTAGCGTCGAAAGCACATCTGGTCTTGTACTATGAATGTTTACAGTTTACCCGCTGTGTGTATGTGTTATATAGGAGCTGATGGTTTAATTAGATCGGTTCGGGGTAATCGATTAAAATCGAGCGGAAGATTTTTACGATGAAAAATTTCAAATTGATGATACGAGGGTGATTCGAAATGCATTAAATTCGCGTGGAAGTTTTCAGTTATTAGTATTCAGAGCGGAAAATGTTTAAAAGAGAGGATGCTAAATATTTTTATGCCTGTTGCATTTTCTAATAACTCTTACCTAAAAAAGTGCATCTCGAGAGGAAAAATTACGAGTCGGGAAATATACGTGCTTTATCGGAATATAAATCGCAAAAACTCTCTTTAGAAATTACCAGAAGGCAAAAGAAAAAAAAAGGAATAAACCAAGCGATGGATAATATAATGAAAATGCGGAGGAGTAGAAGAAGAAAAATTGATATTGCATGTGCATTATATGTGCACAGTTCATAAGACATAGATACATGTATATAAAATTTAATAATCCACCCGAATAGAAATTGAATGGTATAATCAAAAATCTAATAGATACACATCATGGAAATATATTAATTTTTCACCGTCTGTATTTGAACTGGTCGATTTTCCAAACGATTTGATTCGAATTTTCCAGAATTCCAACTACCTGAATACAATGTAAACAACGCTCGAAAACTCCAGCACATATACAGGTTGTCTCATACAAAAATGACAAAACGCATAATTTTTTTTAAGACCACCGTGTAGGAAATCGACACGAAAGAATTTAATTTACAATTTTCCCGAATTTCCACCGGGCGTGAATTATCCGTTCGTTTATTTATAGCAGGCGACGCGCCAAAGATAATAAACGGTAAAATAAAGGAGACAAGATGGAGATTTGCTCCTTTTTAAAAACCCCTCAATCGAATTTCAAAGGCCTCAAACTCCAAAGGAAAGAGCTCCCCAAACGCTTTTATATAGAGAGTTTTTAGAGCGCTCGTGTATGTCAATTGGTTTTTATACAGGATGGACGCAAAATTCGATTGAGGGGAATTTTTTCGGGTCGTCCTGTATAGATGATAATTGTTGAGAATGGAATTCGGCGAGGAAATAAAAATTTGGCGAACGCGTTTTTGAGCTCATTTAAATATAAACCAGTAATTAGGATAGGGGCCAATTTTGTATTGTATATAACAATTCATTTAGCAAATATTTAACGATTTTTATAATAATGTCCGTGCCAAATGTGCCACAATTTAACGAAAAAAAAGCAATTCAGCAATGTCATTATGTATACAGGGTGTATATTTCATATCGAACAGCAAACTTTTTTGGTCCACCCCATACAAATACTCAATTTCGCCCGCTCTCCCGTTATAGAAATTATAGACTCGCTTTTTCATCGCTCTGTAAAATTGGCTGTAGACAAGCTACTAACTTCAAATTTTCAACAAACATACCCTTATGTCTCGTCTTAAAGTACTCCAAGTAGCATCACCCTAACTCAACCCTAAAGGGCCGAACAACCCCTTTGAATAAGGCACCGCGGAATGTTTCATTTTGTACATCGCCCTTTTTCAAAGGGGTTGTTCCAACCCTTGTAGTTGAGGAGGGATGCTGTTATTTCGTGGGCTATAAGACAAGATATGAGGTTATGTTTGTTGAAAATTTCACGTTTCTAGCTCTATTATATCCAATTTTACAAGGCTCCAAAAAATGCGATGCTACAAACAAAAACATAACTTTTTTGTGCATCATTCAAAGGGGTTGTTCGACCCCTTAGGGGTGAGCGAGGATTTTTCTACTTAGTGAATTTTAAGATAAGATATTAAGCTACGTTTGTTGAAAATTTCACGTTTCTAGCTCTATTATATCCAATTTTACAAGGCTCCAAAAAATGCGAGGCTATAAACACTTTTTAGTGCAAAAAAAAAATCGTTTGAAGCAATTTCAGTAAATGTCACTATGTATACAGGGTGTATATTTGATAGCGAACAGCAAACATTTTTGGTCCACCCCGTACAAATACTCAATTTCGCCCGTTCTATACCGTTACGCAACAAAAACGGACTCTTTGTCAGGCCGTAACGAATGGAAATTTGATTTGAATCGTCCGATTAATAATAATCTCCTCTAAATTAGTTTTCCCCGGTTAATTAACCGTCAGTTATCGAAACCAATGAAATAAACGACTTCATTTCACCTATTCACTCGGATTAATTCGAACGCGTGCACTATTTAAAACGCAATTTCACCTACCGGGGTCGATCGAAACGTACCTACCGGGGTGGTTCGAGAAATAACATACAAGAAATATCGAATAATCTCGTATCAAAACGGCTCGGAATTTCGCAATATAATTAGAAACACTCGAGTGGGCCGGCAAATTGAACGTAAAGTGCCATTTAAGCCGAATTAATCCCACGTAATACGAACGCAGGAAGTACTAATCGATGGCCCCTCGTAGAGAGAGCGCGCCTCTTAAATTCGATAATTGGCAAATTTCAATTTGAACCCCCGTTTTTCGGGGAATTGTTGTTGTTGTTATGGGAAAATTTGCGGAATTAAAAGTTGTTGAAGTTGTTTGAGGCTCCCCCATCGTTTGCGTTCGGAAATATCGAAACAATCCCTTTTAAACTTTTAATCGAGACGAGTTTATCAGAAAGTTTCGAGATATTAAGAAAGTTGGAAAGTCGGTTTTTGACGGGCGTCGAAAAGTTCTACTTATCGATTCGCCCTCGTAAGTACGTCCCCGACGTATTGCGTATATACGAAAAAAAGATTTTTTTTTCTTTATTATTTATACAATTTGAAATACTAAAAATAGAGTTACGAGGGTCGGGCGATAAATGGACATTTCATAACAAACCCGATGTATAGAATTTAAATGTCAAATACACAAAACTATATTACATATTTCATTTCATCGATTTCCCTTCGGTAAACTCGAAAATCGCCATTATCATTACACAAACATACATCATTACATAAAACGCATTTACTTCAAATTGTGGATTTCAAAAAAAAATCAATTCCTACACTAAAAAAAATACTCCAATTGTACGAAAAACAATTGACAGACGTACGGTAAAAATAAATTCTTGGCAAACAACCAGAAATCCTTCACGTGCCTACTCGATTGTTTCTCGTTATTACGAAATAAATGAGGGAAACTTTTCGCACGCCCCTCGTAAAATATGCCGTGTTAACTGGCGATTTAACAATCTATTTTTCTGCGTTTTCGTTTATCAATTGGCGACGAGCATGTTGGTACAAAATAGAAGCTCTAATTAAATATTCATTCGCCCGTATATATATTTTTTTTTCTAAAAGGCCATATTCCTATATGCATATAATTAATTGCGTAATTATTTTTCCACGTTTAATTGGCCACTTTGCTTCAACAATTACACGACAAAAAAAATTTGTTAGGGGACTATTTTTTTTTTGGGTAATTAATGTAATTCGAATCGCCCTTAATTTTACACTTTTAATTAATTAAATACTAATATACAGGGTAGCACAACTCGACGCGAACTGACACTCAATTAAAACAACAAAAAAAACCCGCGAATATACGAGGCGCGTTCAAAATATACACCTAACCCCGACACTAATCGGTCGAAAAAGAAGAAAAAAATCACCTTTTTAGTCAATCGATTAACGCCGGCACAATTCGCGGGGGATTCACGTATCCGGTTTTAGCGCGATTTCTTCTTTTTTTTCCCTTTTTTACACACACACACACTCGGCCTACTCTCTCTCGAAAATCGAGAGCGCCGTGGAAACGCGCCGCGCACACTACGATGCACCGCTTCGAAATGAAAATCTCTCCGATTCCGGGTAAGCTGCACGGATTCGGACGAGCGGTCGACGAAAACGCGCGATCGAATAAGTTACCTGTGTGTACGAATGTGTGTTATATATATACAGGGTGTCGCGGTATTCGATGGGGATTTGTAAGAGGCGATGGGAGATTTGTGGATTTATCGGGTGGTTGGGTTTGGGTTGTTTTTTGGAAGGGTTGTGGGATTTTGGGAGGAATTTTGTGCTCGGAATGTTGTAGGGGAATGTTTTTTCTGTGATATGAGACGAAAAGGGTGGTTTTGTCTCGATTGGTTTTCGAGATAATTAGGATTTTTCATCGAAACGTGTGAAAATCGATACTTTTGAGACAACCCGTACAAAAACTCGAAATATCTCAAAAAACACGCGATTTTTGGAAATTTCCCGCTCTTGAAAAATTGTAGAAAAACGTTTTTTCCACAAAATGAACCAAACACGATGTTTTTATCTCGATTGGTTTTTGAGATAATTAAGATTTTCCGTCGAAATAAGTCAAAATCAATACTTTCGAGACCCCCTCTACAAAAACTCGAAATATCTCAAAAACCACGCCATTTTCGGAAATTACCCGCTCTTCAAAAATTGTAGAAAAACGTTTTTTCCACAAAATGAACCAAACGCGATGTTTTTATATCGATTAGTTTTCGAAATAATCAGGATTTTCCATCGAAATGTGTAAAAGTCAGTACTTTCGAGACACCCCATACAAAAACACAAAATATCCCAAAAACCACGCGATTTTCGGAAATTTCCCGCTCTTCAAAAATTGTAGAAAACCGTTTTTTCCACAAAACGAACCAAACACGATGTTTTTACCTCGATTAATTTTCGAGATATTAGCCATTTCATTTTCAACAAACACTTCGTTTCCATCTCAATTAACGCTCGCCAATAAAATCGCCATATCGAAACGTCCAAAAACCGAATTTACGAGGGAAATTCGACGAGTATCCGGCCTGGCCGATAGCCAAGAAAGTAAGAGGCAACTCCGCTCAAACCCGACTAGTTCCTATTATCGATGCCAGTTCGAAGGATTTCTCCGCTTTCCCCGAATCGAATGCCGGGAAATCGCTTTCCACTTCGCGGCCCCCTTTCGTCGGAAAATTAGATTTTCCCATAACCCATTTACGCCGAATTCGCATAACAATATTTCGACTAATAGTTCGACGCGGGACACGCTGTATAGTAAGATTTCTATTTCGACTGGAATAGGAGGTATAAATTTTGCGTAGGCGAGTGTATTTAGGGTGTTAATTTTTCTATTATAAAATCTAGTCAGGCTTAATCAAAACTCGCGTAATATACAGGGTGGCGCTTCGAAACTGGTATGTTTAATTGAATCGGAATGGGACGGGAAAACTAATTGCTTATTCGATTTTCTCGCTAAATAAATTCCACTGGTTTTAAAGCATTGTGTGTGCGTGTGTGAGGGAATTCTAATTTAACTATAAACCCCCGGGGAATGTGAATTTATACAGGGTGGTACTTATAACGCGTTTAATTAGAAGCGGAAATTTCGGTGAACCACCCTGTATGTTGACCGAAGTTTTCATTAACCCGACCGACTAGATTTCGTAATAGAAAAATGTATACCCTAAATACACATTCACTTAATGTAAATTGCATAATTTGGGAAATAAATATCGAGTATCTACTTGGAAAAAAAAATAAAAAGAAACGAGTTTTTTTTTTTAAATTAGTATTGCAGTAAAATTCATATTCTCTCGAGCCTCGCGCATATTTTTGCATGTTTCGCATTTACAATTTAAAATAGGGCAAGTAAAAATACAGGGCGGCTCGAAATAAGGGTCGATTTATTCGTTCACCCTGTATACATAAAATTCGAACGCTAATTAGGAAAGTAAGTGCACGAAAAAAGAGAACACCAGCAAATATTTACCTTCGTTATAATTGAACAAACGTTAAAAATATTTACACTTAACGGATAAGTCACATGTAAAAAGATACCGGAGTGACGCAAATTGTTCACGACAAAACAGGACTTTCGCACGACAAACAGAAAAAATTCAACAAGTTTTCGACTATCGTTATTATTTTTTTTGGGACACCCCGTACAATCCCACGTTCTCGCACACGCTCCTCCATCTACCAGGAAACGATGGAACTCTCGCTAATCGATTTAAAAGCAAACTCCATTTGGAGTGTCTCCAATATGGAGGCCGTCGCGACGCCGGCGCCGTTTTCGAGCGACGCCCGTCAGAGGGCGCCATCGATTATTTAAAAAATTGCATTACTCGATTATCATATGATATACCGGTGGAGGTCGATAAGTTTACGGGTTATTATACGAGTACCGGTCGATAATTATTCGAATTGTTTTGTGGATGAACTTACCCGTTTATTGCTCGAGATAAATTTGAGGTGAATAGGACTTACCTGAAACAAGAAAGACGATTGAAAAAAATAGGCAAAAAATATGTTAATATATGAAATTGCGTTGAATTTTTCGCAATTGTGTTTAAATAAATTAATAGCTGAGCTTATTCGGAATGCGAATCATGTTAGGCTACGATTCCTATCATGGCTACGAACGATTTATCGATTTATTAATTGATTTATTAAAAAAAGCTTTTAGTATTTAATTGCGATGGTTGTTGCAGGTCAAAAATCGAGCCAATTAGCGGCCAATTAGGCGGGTAATTAGCGAAGTATATTCGCCCTTAAACGCGAGACAAACAAACTTCGTAAAGGGGGGAATCTTTCATATAGGCGATGATTTAATCAAACAAAACCGTCCCGTTTTATCTATTTAGTGTCACGTTACACGTTAAATATTAGCATATTTACGCGACGTACACGAACGTTTATTTTTATTCTATTTTATTTAACTTATAAAACACACACACGTTCGACTATCAAGCAGGCTTGTTCGAGATTTTGTCGTGGAAAATTGGATGAAATTGTAGATGTGGCAACGTCGCCTGGCATTCCGGTGTGTTCCGAGTGCATTGTCGATGGTTGAATGCGAACCGAACGGATCGAATGCGATGCAAATAAATTAATAATAATTGAAATTAATGCGAGGCTTTATTAATGCAATTAAATATGCGAGCGTATATACGGAAAATTGATTTGTGCAAAAAAAATTTAAATATATATCGAAATATCGATGTTGAATTAAATTATTTTAGTATGTTTTTTATTTCGATTGGTTTTATTATATAGTAGAGTAATTATATAGGGTGGTGTAGATGTGAAGTATTTAATGTCAATTTTTTTTATTTGTCGAATATTTCGAAAATGAAGCGATTTTCGAACATTTTCGATTCTTCGAAAATCGTAGAGAATCATTTTGTCTACAAAATAAATCCAACCGGTTGTATTTATCTCTATTAGTTTTCGAGATAATCGAGTTTTTGTATCGAGTTGCACTAAAATCGATACAATTCATAAATAACTCGAAATATCTCAAAAACCACGCGTTTATCGAAAATTTCCCGCTCTTCAAAAATTGTAGAAGAACGTTTTTTCCACAAAATGAGCTGAACACGATGTTTTTATCTCGATTGGTTTTCGAGATAATTAAGATTTTCCATCGAAATGTGTCAAAGTCGATACTTTCGAGACACCCCATACAAAAACTCGAAATATCTCAAAAATCACGCGATTTTCGGAAATTTCCCGCTCTTCAAAAATTGTAGAAGAACGTTTTTTCCACAAAATGAGCTGAACACGATGTTTTTATCTCGATTGGTTTTCGAGATAATTAAGATTTTCCATCAAAATGTGTCAAAGTCGATACTTTCGAGACACCCCATACAAAAACTCGAAATATCTCAAAAACCACGCGATTTTCGAAAATTTCCCATACTTCAAAACTTGTAGCAAATCATTATATCAACAAAATGAAACAAACACGATATTTCCATCACGGCTACTTTTCGAGATAATCGCTAAAAACTTTAACCGAAAGCGACCAGTATTACCCTCTATGAAGTTCCGGTCCAATCACCACCGTCCAACCCCGTCTTCTCCTCAACACCCTGTGTTCGAACGCCGCGAAATCATCCCTGTGTTTCTTCTTATGCTGAGCGGCCGCCATTTTATTTATTTATTTATTTATTTATTTATTTATCGAGCGCACTTTGTATAATATCCTCGAGAATACAAGCTGGTTCATTTAGGGAACTAAACGTTAGTTTGAATTTGAATCACCCTGTAGATTTGCACAAAATTCCAAGTCTCGCAATTCCAAAATTCGGATTTTGATTTTCCGAGATTTTCCCGAGCAGGTGCACTGTACACTTGCCAAACTCATTCACATGATTTCTCACGAATTCTCGGAAAATCTTAGCATATTTTAATTAAAAATTCCGCACGAAATCACAAAGGAAATCCAACGGCAACGTCGCGATTTTAATTAACCGCACGCCGGAAAACCCGGCGGTTTCCTTTCGACCGGAAAATTCCCGAAAATCGACACATTTTCGTATATACAGGGAGCAAAATAAAAAGCGAAATTATTAGACGAACGTTAAGCGACCGGCCGGGCGGACGCTTCGACACTGGCCCGAAATCGAAATGGGTTTTTCGAAAATAGAAAAACGCGTTTGTCGCCCGGCGACGATGCGGCGAAAATAAACAGAAATTATGTTTACCAGAGAAGAGAGAAAAAAAAAAAAAAAAACAACACGAAAAATCCCGATTACCAGCCGCAGGACCGCATCCCGCCCGATTTTTCTTTGTGCCACCCTGTATTAACAACTGATCAAACTTCCCAATCGATTTGTGCTTATTTGTGCCACCCGGTATACTAAAAAGTAATTAAACTCTAGCTAATCGTTTCACCCTGTACTTGACCAATTTGTGAATTTTATTTATACCTATATTTTGTGCCACCCTGTACTAACTATTCGATTCACCCTGTACATGTTTTACTTATCGAGCGAATTTTATCGTAGAAATAATTATAGGCAATAAAACATATCGAAGGCATGTAGTATAAAATTAACAAAAAAATTATAAGAATGTTTTAATCGATTCGTCATTAGCAATTAATTGATTGATTCATGGCGTTAATTAAAATTGAACAGCTAAAAATTCCGTTGCTATCAAAATGGGAATAAATTTGCAAACAAACACTTTAAGTAAAGTTTAAATTATATTGGGTTATAGTCCGTTCGCTATCAGGAGATTAGTAATAATAGTTAAAAACTTATTTAATAAAAGGTTCTCTATTATTACACACCTTGTATACAGAGTGGCACTATTGAGTACTTATTAAACGATAAAATGATTTTAATGAGGCACAAAATTAGGTTTTAGCATTCTACTATCTCTCGATAGCGAATGGAGTATATTTTTAGATTGGAAAATTGGATGTTTCCCGAGTCCGTCCCTGTTCGAATAGTTGACAAAATGCCATATTCGATCGAGAAACACGTCGTCACAGAGGTGAGTTAAGCACCTCGGGGTGCCAATTTTTTTATAGAAAATAAAATAAAATAACCGTCTTTTCGCGAGCTTTTCGCGAAAATTTAAGGATTTCCCGCTGGTACAAACGAATTAAATTATCAATCTCGAATTCCAATATAATCGCGAAGTTTATTTGGCTCACTCTGTACACTATATTTCGTTCGGAAAAGTTATAGAGGTGGAGCATTAAAAATTCACTATTTCCCGAAACTTTGCCTATACACTATACATCGCAATTTTCACTTGAAGAAAGTTGGTAACAAGCCGGATAATCGAGAACCCTATTCGGTAAAAGTTTGTTCTGGAAGTTTTACCCTGCACGATTCTTAAGTGGATGAAGAAATAGCTTTTTTTTGTGAGACGCCCTGTATGTTAGAAAAATCGATTTTACACGTGAAATCTCCTATTTTTCGACGACCTTGTTTATATACTTGTGTTACCGGTTTTTTTTTGTCTATATCTTCAACGAATCGGTTATTAATTTTTTCCCAATCGCAGAAATACCGACCAAAAAAAAAAAATTATTCCTCTACCGCGTTGGATCGTTCGCGTTACGAGGGCGATGCGAAAATTATACACCCACTGTAAAATACATCTAAAATAGCATCAAATAAACGCTTCGATTGGCATACGCAAAAAATCCCCAAATCTGGGGAAATTTTCGATGATGCGACAACGCCGCCGGGAAAAATATTACAGCGGCGCAATAACAATATAGCCGAGATTATAATTATAATATGGAGTCGAGTTCGAAACAGTACATAAGCACAATTAGACCGTGAATTACGTTATACTATAACGTAATACGTATTAACAGTGATGTCATTTTTATTGGTTAGGCGCCAAAAACGTTGTAAAAAAACGATTAGCAATTAAAAAAAAAATAAACGTTCCTAATTAAACGTTTCGACTGATTAGAATCGGCGCGTCCCTCGTATTTTCGGGCGTGTACGAGGGACGATCGAAATGTACCCGTTCGCATGCGTTTCTAACCTTTTAATTATTGCGACAAAGTTTAATTATCCGAACGGTTAAGTGCAATTCGCAATTATGCTAATTATTTAATAATTTCGCGGCCTTGACGGAACGGAATTACCGACGAATATATTCATCGATTGACGGCTATTAGAAAAAAAAAAAAAAACTCGAACGAATTTAATTTTCGCCAAAGGATCGAAAGTATGCGTAAAAGTTCAATGTCACATCGAAAAACACAAAAAATAAAACCGCTCTACTCGTTCTAACGAGTTCGGAAATCTGGCAACGGTGTATTACCCAAAAAAAAAATGCTCGAATTTTACAAACTTTTGCGACACACCCCGTATACTCAATTCCGCCTGATAGCGAACGGAGTATAATCCGACACTGAAAAACAGTAGAATCGCCCTAATGAAATCAAAAATTCGTATATACAGGGTGAATCTACTATACCATAATTTGTTACACAACAGCTTCATAATATATTAACAAACATCCTAATGTAACAACAGGATTATCATATACGGGGGTAATAAGAATTGTACTCAAATTAGTGTAGCTAAAATGGACTAATACACATTCTAAGTTAACAATAGGATGATCATATACGGGGGTAATAAGAATTGTACCCAAATTATCCTAGCGAAAATGGACTAACAAATATTCTAAGTTAACAACAGGATTACTATACGGGGGTAATACGAATTGTACCTAAATTAGTGTAGCTAAAATACACAGTTAAGTTAACAACACGATTATAATACGGGGTTAATAAGAATTGTACCTAAATTATCGTAGCTAAAATGCACTAACAAACATTCCGAGTTAACAACAGGATGATCATACGGGGGTAATACGAATTGTACCCAAATTAGTGTAGCTAAAAAACATTCTAAGTTAACAAATCTTCCCAAATCTTCCCCTACACTTCCCCTAATCTTCCCTACTCTTTCTTAATCTCTCCTATACTCTTCCCTTATCTTCCCTAATGTACACGACTATCATATACGGGGGCAATAAGAATTGTACCCAAATTAGTGTAGCTAAAAATGCACCAACAAACATTCTATGTTAACAACAGGATTATCATCATACGAGGGTAATACGAATTGTACCCAAATTATCCTACCAAAAAATGGTTATTTTAGCAGGATATTTACATACCCACAGATCCAGCTGTGCCTCCGATAGGGCGGATAAGCCCGTTGGCCGGGCACCAGGAGATGGTTCTCATCCTGCGGCGGTTCCAGCCTCACCGTGGGCACTCTCAACTCTCGGCTCATCCCGACACCACCCACATCGCATCGTCGAATTTTCACACCGCCTTTTTCTCAACCCCAAGCAGGCCCGACCCGTCGAAACCGAATCGATTTTCGCATCGTTTTTTACCCGATCCACCCCCGGTACTAATTTAACTGTTTATTAGATGATACATTATTACATTAGTTCAAGAAAGTGCAATTATTTCGCTACCACAACGACATCCTTGAATGATACAATAAAAAAAACACACACACGACTTATCGCGTAAACACAAAACTACAAAATTGATAACAAACTTTATACAATCAACCACGCGAATGCATTTTATTTAATTTCATTTAATTTATTCCATTCGTCCGGTATATTTCTTTTCGAAAATTCTCAAATTCTCACGCACACGGTTCGCACGTGTTTATGGCGGCTCGAAATAAAAAAAATAAAAATAAAAAACAACACAACAAAGTGATATTGAAAGGCTGTTATCGCGTGTACACTGGAAGGAAGCGTCACCGCATTGACCATTCTAAAAAACCTTAAGCGGGGGACCCGGGGTAGAGGTGGGAACGATGTAACGGTACAATCTATTAGAACATGTTTTGCATATGAACTGCTGCACCGGGTCGGTTTTATTGATGTAAAGTTAAACGAGAAGAGAGATAAAAAGGAATTAATCAATGTTGTAAATGAGTGTATTTATTTACGGTTAATATGCATCCGTTTATATTCAAGAAAAGTGACAAAAATAACAGTTAAGGTAGACTGGGGTAAATGTAATAGTTTTACCTATTATGTTAGTTGTTTTGTTATTTTTTTATAGTTCTTTTGTGCATTAGACAGGGTTTGTTTCTTATTTTTTCTTTATTATTTTGTAGCTGTTATTTTTTGAAATTAATAAATAAACAGCATATCAAATTTTAGATGAACCAAATATGTATTTACAATTGCCCCATATATCTTTTTCTATATAATTGTATTGCACTAGAACGGGGGTAAATGTAACATATTGTCAACATTTTAAAAAATATGTAAAATCGTTTTCTTCCTTTTTCAAAAAAAAACTTTTTAATACCTCAATTCTTTAGTTTATTAAGTTGTGAATTTAATGTGTTATCAGCATTTCTAATAAGAGAAAAAATAAAGCCACATTTTAGGATTTAATTTGAACTATTCAAATTTTACAACCGATTTGCCCCAATCTACCTTACTACTAAAGCAAGCTCCCACCTCTACATAAACTCCACAACATGCATTTAAGAGGCTTAAAACCACAACTGTTATTATTTTTCGACAATCTATTCGCATATATCAAGAGTCCTGGAATCGATAATGCAACGAAACCAATCGATTATACACATCAAATATCCGATCGACAAAAAATAACAGTTCCTACTAAACGAACTTCCCACCTCTACACCACTCGAGTAACTTATAAAAAAAAAAGTAACGGTTATTTTTTTTCGGTGAGTCGAGTTCCCACCTCTACATCGGCGTATCGCGCGTAAGCGAGTCCGGCGCAGGAACGGTTCGAAAATGTTAATAAAATAAAAAATTAAAAAAAAAACCCGGCGATTTACAATTTACGATTTACAATCCGATTCGTTTTAATGGCTCAATCGTCGCGTCGATTATTTGTTTAAAACGGGAACGCAGCGGCGTATCGAACGGGGGGGGTAATAAGGTAGAAAAATTATTATTTCTACGGATCGATCGGTGTAGCTGGAAACGCGAGATGCGCGGGATAATAGCATTAACATTAGCGAAAATGTATATAGTATATACTTTATGGAAATCGGATTATTCCACGGTATATCGATGACGAAATTCACGTTCATAAACATTGGCGTGGTAGGCGCGAGATTAATCAAATTATAACGGCGTAATGGGAAATTTAATTGCCGGCTAAAATTGTTGCCTTTGAAATGATAACACCCCTTATATAGAGGAAACCTAGAAAACCGTTTATAATTCGCGCGGATTTCGCTCGGGATAGAATTATTCGACCGGGGCATGAAGCACGTCAAGCAGCAAATTCCCCGGTCCCTTTGAGACTGTTTCCCAGTTTAGCCCGACAACAAAGCGGTCGGGTTATTTGCTGGGAGGAACAAACGGGAAAAAAAAGAAGAAGAAAGATAAAAGTGATGTCGATTTTGGTCGGCGGTTGAATTTTTAAGTTGGTATGATTGCGATGACAAGTGACAGGCGGTGTGAAAGGTTTCGATAGATGTTTTGCGATTTTCACAAAAAAACCTCGAAATATCTCGAAAATAACGCGGTTTTCGGAAATTTTCTATTCTTCAAAATTCATAGAGGAACCTTTTTTCTACAATATGAAATAAACGGGTTGTTTTTATCTCGATTACTATTCGAGATAATGACGATTTTTTTCTATATTTGCACTAAAATCAGTAATTTCAATGCAATCCTCACAAAAACTCAAAATATCTCAAAAACAACGCGATTTTCGAAAATTTCGCATTCCCCAAAAATCATAGAGAAACCTTTTTTCTACAAAATGAAACAAACGGGTTGTTTATATCTCGATTAGTTTTCGAGATAATGACGATTTTTTCTATATTTGCACTAAAATCAGTAATTTCAATGCAATCCTCACAAAACTCAAAATATCACAAAAACAACGCGATTTTAGAAAATTTCCCATTCTCCAAAAATCATAGAGAAACCTTTTTTCTACAAAATGAAACAAACGGGTTGTTTTTATCTCGATTAGTATTCGAGATAATGACGATTTTTTCTATATTTGCACTAAAATCAGTAATTTCAATGCAATCCTCACAAAAACTCAAAATATCTCAAAAACAACGCGATTTTCGAATATTTCCCATTCTCCAAAAATCATAGAGAAACCTTTTTTCTACAAAATGAAACAAACGGGTTGTTTTTATCTCGATTAGTATTCGAGATAATGACGATTTTTTCTATATTTGCACTAAAATCAGTAATTTCAATGCAATCCTCACAAAAACTCAAAATATCTCAAAAACAACGCGATTTTCGAAAATTTCCCATTCTTCAAAAATTATAGAGAAACCTTTTTTCTACAAAATGAAACAAACGGGTTGTTTTTATCTCGAATACTAATCGAGATAATGACGATTTTTTTCTATATTTGCACTAAAATCAGCAATATCAATACAACCCTCACAAAAACTCAAAATATCTCAAAAACAACGCGATTTTCGAAAATTTCCCATTCTTCAAAAATCATAGAGAAACCTTTTTTCTACAATACGAAATAAACGGGTCGTTGTTATCTCGAATACTAATCGAGATAATGACGATTTTTTTCTATATTTGCACTAAAATCAGCAATATCAATACAACCCTCACAAAAACTCAAAATATCTCAAAAACAATACAATTTTCGAAAATTTCCCATTCTCCAAAAACCACAGAAAAACCAATTTACCGCCACATACCACCCACACCACGTTCCCATCTCTATCACTTTCCGAGACAATCCATTTTCCAATTCAACACCACCTCACATCACAAATTCCAATTCCAGCCAGACATCCATCACAAACAAATAAATAAAAATAAATAAAAAAAAAACGGAACGAATCCCCCGAGGTGTCCGACGCACGTGGGAAGTTCCAAAGGCCCATTTCGCACGCCGAGAGCGAGAGAGAAAGGGAGAGAATCGACACGAATTCGCGTCGGAGAGTTAGCAACAAGTGAAATCCATAAACAAACAAAATACACACCAAGGTCTCCTTCGATCGATGCGCGAATGTAAATGCCAGTAACTCCGGTTACTCCGGCGAGAAACCCCCCGGACATTTTCGGGGGAGGGCGATCGAAGGGATGAACTCTGAAGGGGCCCGTCTATCATATATAGGGAAATTCGAATGCGAAGAAAATGGATGTTTCTATACCAGTATCTATACAGATGGAGGATTTTGCTATTTGATAGGCGGTGTGAAGGTTTTGAAAGTTGTTTTGCGATTTTCACAAAAAACTCGAAATATCTCGAAAATAACGCGATTTTCGAAAATTTCCCATTCTTCGAAATTCATAGAGGAAGCTATGTTCTACAAAATGAAACAAACGGCTTGTTTTTATCTTGATTATTTTTCGAGATAATTGCGATTTTTGTGATAATTGCAATACCATAAATAATTTCGATGCAATCTTAACAAAAACTCGAAATATCTCAAAAACAACGCGATTTTAGAAAATTTCCCATTCTCCAATAATCATAGAGAAACCATTTTTCTACAATATGAAACAAACGGGTTGTTTTTATCTCGATTAGTATTCGAGATAATGACGATTTTTTCTATATTTGCACTAAAATCAGTAATTTCAATGCAATCTTCACAAAACTAAAAATATCTCAAAAACAAGGCAATTTTCGAAAATTTCCCATTCTCCAAAAATCATAGAGAAACCTTTTTTCTACAAAATGAAACAAACGGGTTGTTTTTATCTCGATTAGTTCTCGAGATAATTGCGATTTTAGTGATAATTACAATACCATCATTAATTTCGATGCAATCTTAACAAAAACTCAAAATATCTCAAAAACAACGCGATTTTAGAAAATTTTCTATTCTTCAAAATTCATAGAGAAACCTTTTTTCTACAAAATGAAACAAACGGGTTGTTTTTATCTCGATTAGTTTTCGAGATAATTGCGATTTTAGCGATAATTACAATACCATCATTAATTTCGATGCAATCTTAACAAAAACTCAAAATATCTCAAAAACAACGCGATTTTCGAAAATTTCGCATTCTCCAAAAATCATAAAGAAACTTTTTTTCTACAATACGAAATAAACGGGTTGTTTTTACCAGTATCTATACAGATATCTGATTGAGGATTTTGCTATTTTGCTACCCCTAAATGTTCAGTAAATAAATTGGGCATAATCGCCCACGTAACCTACCCTTAACTTCGGTAATTACTGGCTCCCTTTAGGGACATCATCCCCTGGAATTCGTCTGGCCTTTCCTTTCCTTTCCTTTCGCTGTAATTGGTGGTGTTTTCCTCCGTATAAAATCGCGCAAAGGTAAAGGTAAAAAAAAGGGGTGATATATCGGGGCAAGGTCGGGGTGTATAAATGTCGAAAAAATACAAAAAAAAAATGTCAAGGTCGCCGTTTTAATGGCACTTTTTTTTGTCCCGCGTGAGGGGAGAGGTTGGGCCCCTCTAGGGGGCGGTTTCGGGGAAGGGGCCGTTTAAATTGAAAGAGTTCCGAGACTCGCTAATTTCTCCGAAAGGATCCGGAATATTTTAGCGCGAAATTTCCTCTCTCGAATAGATGATTAATTAATTAAATGGGATTCGACGAGAAGTCGCCATTTTTATAAGCTCGTTTTGGCGTTTAATTTTTTTTAGAATGTTCTAACTTATTTTTTCAACCGTAATTTTACAATTCCCTGCAGAGGTATTTGATTACTTTATTAGAACACCCTGTATACTTCCATTTTGTAAATACATAATTGAAATTTCGCTTTGTAACGGGTTATTAATTAAAAAGCGAACGAAAAGAAAAAAATAATATAACAGAAAAATAACGTTATTAAACGCTCGAAAGTAGTACAGAAATTTTGATTATAATTATTAAAATGAATTGTAACGAATAAATTATGAATGAAACACGTTGATATAATGGGCCAGAAAAAAAATTGTGTATATAGCGTGTACGCGGCCCATTTCTAGGTCGAATAAAATGTATATTCGATTAATATTATATACCGGGTGCGTCTAATAATACGAAATTTTATTTTATCGAATCACCCTATATTTTTGCGTTAATAAAATGTCACCTAATACGGCCCTGTAGACGTTTAATTTATTTAATACAGGGTGGTCAAAAATAGTGTTAACAACCTTCCATTGAATTAGAGTGCTGTGGAAATTAAATCGGGTCGTTTAAATATAGAAATAATTCGCGAAAATCCGAATTCAAAAGAAGCCCGCGTGCGTTTAATAAAGCGTAACTGCCGGTAAATAAACCTTTAAAATTCCGAGCGATTTTAATGAGTTTTTCGGCGGGTTTCTCTCTCTCACCCGTTTACTCCGTTCGCCTAATTAAAACCAAACAACGCGATATATTGTTCGAAAATAGAACGCGCCAATTTATATCCAGATTGTCCAGAGAACACGTGCGAACACATCGAATCGCCCCCGTATATAACGTTCCTAATTTACGAACACCGCAATACCAGGGAGGTACGATTGATACTAAAACGACCAGAGTGGAGAAATCTAGCTTATTCGATCGATTAAAGTAACATTTCGAATCGCCCCCGTATATAACGTTCCTATTTACGAATACCGCATACCGGTGAGGTACGATTATTACTCGAACGAGTCGAATAGTTAACGAATTTAGCTCATTCGAATGATTAATGGAACTTTTCGAATCGCCCCCGTAGCGTTCCTGTTTATACCAATCGCACGAGGGCGATAAATACAGCTTATTCGATTTAAAAAAAAAGGAACATTTCTCGTCCCCCTCGTAGTATTTCTATTTAAGAATCGTACGAGGGAGGTGCGATTAATACTAAAACGATCAGAGTGGCAGAAATCCAGATTGATTAAAGCGCGACATTTCGAATCGCCCTCGTATTTAGTGTTATTAAGGAATCGCACGAGGGTGGTGCGATTAATACTCGATTATAATTTGTGTGATCGATCGAGAACACCCGCGGATAAATCCAAACTCGTTCGATTGATTAAGGGGAAGATTTCGAACGACGCCCGTATTATTATAATTTTTTTTTATTAAAGTAAATACCAGGGGAGCGCCATAAATTCGCATCGCTTTCGAATGGATTTTGATGGTAGATTCGATGAATGTTTACCGCCCCCGGAGAGCGAAAATTCCTAATGAAACGGGGCGAAATTGATCGAAAGATTCATCTAGATTTGTTTTCGTATAATTATTGAGAATTGGAGAATAAAATTATTAAATAGAATGTTAAAAACTCGATTATTAGAATAGAATATAGAATTCTCCCTAGTTTTTTATACTATTTCGCTCGATATATTTTGTTTAATTAGCGACAAAATAACTTCGTCCTAATTAGATATCACTTCAGAAATAATAATCCCATCAGTATACATAAACAGCAAAATCGCACGGGTAGAATTACCGGGGATATACGATACGTAATTCCGAACAATTTCCCGATCATTAAGACGACATTCATGCAAGTAAATTGGATTTTCTCCATTCGTAGAAAACGTAATATTCCCGTTATATTTTACGCCGAAGCGATTCCACTTTATATTTCCCATCGAATCGAATCCGAATTCCGAAATCGAATCGTCAGCACAATCCGAAACAATTATCGCTTTTCCGACGACTTTTCCGACTAATTTACACGACGATTCGCTTAATAAGTTCATTATAGGTACGAAAATATTGAGAAAATTTACAACCACTATTGCTTAATTGCGCGATATCTTAACTACAATTAAACTTGTTTAACCGTAGACTTAACGGTCGGTTAAATTAAAACGAAGGGTTAGTTAAAAAAAAGTGACAAAAAAATCTTAGACTTAACGGTCGGTTAAATTAAAACGAATGGCTAGTTAAAAAAACGTAAAAAAAAAATTTTAGACTTAACGGTCGGTTAAATTAAACCGAATGGTTATAGTTAAAGTTTAAAAAAAAAATCTTACCGGACATTGGCGAGCGTGTGTCTCCTGTTCCTGAGGTACCGGTTGTGGTGTTTCTGCAAATCGGCGATCGTCCCTTGTTCGGCCTGCATCCTGCAAGAGGACTGCCCTTCGGCTTGTTGTTGTTGTTGTTGTTGTTGTTGTCGGGCCCTTTGGCCCTTTCGGCCGATGCTCAAAATCGAGAAGGTCGGCGACGTCGATTGTACATTCGACCGTTTCGCCGTCAGTCTCCCTTTTTCGAAAATAAACGGAAGATTTGTTAAATCGATGAGCGATCGAATATGCTCTGTTAATGTGTATAGATTTGATTTACAGTGATATGTATGGAAGTAGTCGAGCTCGCGCAGCGAAAATGTGCTTTCGATGAACTAAGGGAATTAACTTAATTCTGGTAGGTGGTAATATTCAAGGCGATTGGGAGGATGATAGACAGTAATAAAAGTGGGGAGATTGTATAAAAAATATTAGAGTAGGGAGAATTTTAAAATCTGGTAAAAGTAGGAAGAAAGTAAAAGAAATATTAAAGTAGAGAGAACGTTAATACCTGATAAAAGTAGAGAGAATTTAAAAAAAATATACTAAAGTCGAGAGAACGTAAAAATCTGATAAAAAAAGTACCTACCTAGAATCTAGAATTGTAAAAAAATATTGAAGTAGAGAGAACGTTAATTTCTGATAAAAGTAGAGAATGCAAAAAAATTATTAAAGTAGGAAGAACATTAATACTTGAAAAAAGTTGAAAGAACGTAAAAATCTCATAATAATAAGTACTTACCTAGAATCTAGAATTGTAAAAAAATATTGAAGTAGAGAGAACATTAATTTCTGATAAAAGTAGAGAGAATGCAAAAAAAATATTAAAGTAGGGAGAACGTTAATACCTGAAAAAAGTAGAGAAACGTAAAAATCTGATAAAAGTAAGTACCAACTTAGAATCTAGAATTGTAAAATATATTAAAGTAGAGAGAACGTTGATTTCTGATAAAAGTAGAGAGAATGCAAAAAATATATTAAAGTAGAGAGAACGTTAATACCTGAAAGAAACTAGAGAGAATGTAAAAAAAATCATTAATGTAGAGAGAACGCTAAAATATGAAAAAAAAAGTAGAAAGAATTCATACTAAAATTTCTAGAGGACCAAATTTTAAACAGTTACAACAAAAAAAAGTAACCTACCTCCGAGCGGCTGGAGCGTGCTCTGTCCCTCATCCTCGTCCTCCAGGATCGCTTCCTCCTCCTCGATGTCGGGCAGCTCGACGGCTGCGGCGGCGGCGGCGGCGGCCGCGACTGAGGCGGCTCGCGACGGCGGCGACGGCGGCGTCCCGGACGCCGGTGGCGATAGGTCAGGGCCGGCCGGCTTGCCTTCGGGCGCGCCGCACCAAGGCAAGCAGCACTTCCAGGCCCCGACCAGCGTGCCGACCTTTTGCCTCTATCCAAGACCGACACTCCTACAACAACAAACAACAACACCAAAATCACAACCGACAAACCACCAAATGACAAGCGACAAACGACAGATGACAAGTGACAAACGACAAGTGACAGATGGCAGATGACAAGTGACATATGACAGATGACAAGTGACAGATGGCATATGACAAGTGAGATAATGCAGATGAGAAGGAAATTATATGAAATGTACAGGCGCGATGATGTTGTGCTGGGGTGAAAGTGTTTTTCCTTTGAGTCGATGTCAAAGGGATCGTTTCCAATCAGGTGTGTGTGTGTGTGTGTGTGTGAGCATTGAGGAATATTATTTTTAACGAAAATCAATGGTCGTTAGTTTTGCCCTAATTACGATAACGATTTTAAATAGAAATTGTATAGGTATTACTGAATTATTTCGAATGCTGCTCTAATGGTTTTTTATCTAAAAATATACGGGCACGTTATAGACGTAATTAGAGGGGTGATTGTTGGTCGTAATATACAGAGTGTCCGTTGAAAGTGTGTAATTTACAGGGTGGGCTGAAAAAAATATATCGAACGTTCCGATATATATAAAAAACGATGTTTCGTTTGATGTTATTTACTCGAAATCGAGCATCTGAATCATCTGTTTTCCATTTAGCAGTCGGAAAATTGTATTTTTAGTACCTACGGCGCGTTATGCAAGTTACAACACATAAATCCGATTTTTTTTTTTTTTCGCTCGTTCTCGCCCGATCGGAAATAAAATTCTCTCACCTGCGTTTCGATTTCGATGCGAACTCGAAAATAAACTTGGTAGCTAAAAGTAGCTAATTAATATAGCTAAAAGTAGAGAGAAAAATATCCAAGCGAATCGAACAAATAACGCAAAACATTTCCCGATATTATTCAATATAACCGGCTAATAAACGAATAAGTTTTACGACGGGTTTTACGCCTTATTAAATTACACCGTAAACTCGATTTTTTTTTTCCTCGATTATTCCTCTATACACTAATTCGACGAAATAAATAAAAACGTGTTGAATTATCGTCTGAATAAAAATTTTTATTTACCCACCAAGCACCTACAAAATTATCCATTAATACTCCAATTTTAACGACTTATAACACAACTCATAGTGACAAGCCACAATTGACAATTGACATAGTGACAGTCGAGAAAGTGACAATTGACATAGTGACAGTTGAGAGAGCGATTTATGGGTATTATTGTATGGGTACGAATAAAATATTAACGAGGATTGTAAAGGGAAAGGACAATGAAGGCGGCGGAATCGATAAAGTAATTAAAGTCGGGAGATACTTGGAATATCCTCTTGTTGTAAATCAATACGCGCGGCTTTTTCTCCTTGCACTTTTCCCGCTCGGTTTCGCGCGGGGCGACTTTTCTTTTTTTTCGCTTTATTTTTTTCCTCTTCTCTTATTCCGTTCTATCGCCTTTCGTTGGGTTATAAACGATCCCCTTTTTCGAGACCGTACACCTTGCGAAAGGGATCGAAATTGCGCCTAATCTTGCGGTATAGATTCGACTTTTTAATCCCCATTTAGTATCTAATCGAAGAAATGGTGTTTGATTGGAAGGATGCGATGATTGAGGGTTTTTAAATTATTGTAATTCGATCTATAAACGTTTGTTATCGACTAGAATTTTGTGTTGCACTTAGTGTACATTTTCTTTCGTATAATACTGCAAAGCTTTGCTGCGAGAAACTTAATTTCCGTTGCTATTTATAGCGAAAACTTAATTTTCCAACACTCCGTTTTATTACAACCCTGCACTCGAAACTTTTTACCTCGATTACAAGATTACAAGCAAACAGGTATACGAAATTGGTATAAATTTAATCCGATTTCAATCGAATTATTAAAAATCCCCATTTTAAAAGACATGTAAATATCATCACCTGTTGCCACTGTGCGTTGAAAAATCCAATGTTCCCACGATTTCCACACACAATCCGCCAAAAAAAAAATATATAAATAAATAAAAAACAAAGCCACTCTATCGATTCCCGTATATCGATTGCATTAGCACCGTTTTAAATAAAAGATAACGGCGATAACGGGCGAAAAAAAACACACCACACACACACACTCACATTCGATTATAAATGGCCAGCAACGATGGAGGAAATTTCCCGCGTGCAGTGGCCGAAAAATCCGCGGAAAAACTGCCCGATTTTCCGACGGCTTTCAACGCAGGTTATTTCTGGTTGATGTTGTTGTAGTAGGAGTGCTCGATCGCCGTTTCGTTTCCCGTTATAACCATCATCGATACACCATTTCAGAGCACTACACAACCCCTTAATTTTCCTAACCCCCTATCGCATTGTAGGGTTATCTAACTCACTACAAACACTTATCGCGCCCATATCGCGATAGAAAACATCCACATTACGGCGATGTACGCGGAAATTCCTATCGGGTTTTCCGCGTCCGAGCTATCGCGTCGGTTTTTCCTGGCGGTGGAGCGGTTTATAAATCGGGTGGAAAATCCGCACGTTCGCCCGAAAACAGCTGAGTCGTTACTGGATCGGTCGGATGGTGGCGCTTTTCCACCTCTACATCATATCGAACCGGCGAGGAATATAGGAGGGATCTCTACGACTGGTTTCGGGGATGCGGAAAACCGGATTTTCCCGACTTTTCCGAACGCGGTGCTGCCGTCGCGGCGTCGCGACGCCCTAAACGACGCTCGTTCTGGCCCTTTCTCTGTATCACCGTCGCCCTATCGCAATCCCTTTCTCTTTAATAAACCCCTTTTTCGGAGATTTTTTTTTATCACCCTGTAACTCGCTTACTTTTCTACATAGAGTCGATGATTTTACTCAAACTTATCCCCAGTCAATTATCTAATCAATACAGTTACTCACTCTTAACCAGTAGAATCAATTATCTACCTAAGATAATTAATTAACTGCTCCATTACATTCCCAATAGAATTATCTACTTGATAATTAATTACTATATAATTTTGTTAATAGAATCTATAATTATCTAAGCGATTGGGTCGATATTATCTAATAGTCAATTATCTACCTAAGATAATCAACAACTCTATTACTTACTTAATAGAATTAATTATCTAAGCGATTCAGTAGATTAAACGACTCAATATTATCTTAAATTCAATTATCTAACTAAGATAATTAACTACTCTATTTCTAGTACTAACGAGAGAGTCAATTACTCTAATTATTGTCAGTAAGAGTCGATCTACTATCTAATTACTTTTCTGTAGATTTTTAATATTAAAAACGTGTTTTTTTTTATTCGATATCATCGAAATCGAGTGGGAGAGAGCCGGGCAAATAAAAATATAAATCCGTCCGGTGCAATAAAAATAAATTTATGATTGAAGCGTGAGCGAAAAATTAGGTTGGTTCGAATTTAATACCGACGGTGTTCGGCGATATTCTGGATATTTTCTGGATGTATTTTCGCTCGAATTCGCGAGGCTGAATAAATAAGGAAACCGTTCGTTATTTACAACCCCGAAGGGGAGTTCCCCGACCACGCATCGACGTAATATACGCCAGGAAAATCGTTAGTTTTCCGGATTTTCCGCGAGAATCGGGCGACCTCGTAGCCTTCGGCATACAAAACGCAGTTTTGTTCGACTGAATAGTCGAAATATGGTTACTAGGCAACACAAATTACACGTTTGTTGAGGTGAAAGCGCGCTGGAGAAATAAAACAAACGGCTTACAAAATTAATCCTCTAATAAAAAAAAATACATAAAATTCGCTACAAAAAAAAAAACCAAACGGATACTAGTACTTAGGAGTCCGGCAGCCACACTTCCATAGGCAGTTTAACGAAGGCCTTATTGAGGAAAACTTTGAAATATTTAGCCAGCGCTGCGTTTGCGGCAGGTCGCATTTCTTTCACGATTTCATCGGAATGTCGATTCAAAAACTGATTCATAGCCTCCCCTTAAACAACAATCGTTAAATACACATCGATTTATCCCGTAAAATGCAACTTAAAGCGTGCGTAAACGAATACAGTGCAATGGTGGTTGCCTAACTTCAGTGTAATGAGTGTTGCCTACTTCGATAAAATGGTGCATCACTTACCGATTAAATTCCCGTCGTTGAAAACATCCTTGAGCCTGAACCGCGTTTTTTTCAATCGAAAATCCACCAATATCTTCTCCACAGCCATGAATGGGCTCGTTCGACACTTTTTTTTTATTTGCTTTTTGGAAAGACCACACAATTTTAAGTCACTATGCAAAAAATCAGAATTAAATTCCATGTAGAAGTCACTTAAAAAGGCCTTAAAAACCGTCGCGCCGAGCGTTCGCTCGAATCGATTGTGACGTCACTGCATGCGTTGCGAGATCAAATTTGTAATATAGGCTGTCGATTGATAATATTGAAACGCGCTTTTAGGGTTTTAAATAGGCTTAGGGAGTTTTAAATAATGACGGACAATAAATCAAAAAATAGTTATAAATATTGCATTGTTCCCAAATGTCGAAGCACTAGTTTTAAGACGCCTAATAAAGGCGCCTAAATACCTAAATAAGACGCCTTCCGCGCGATTTAAGAAAAAACAAATTGTGGCAAAAATCAATGAAAAGAAGTATATGTTGGTTAGTACAAAATCAAGACATTTTGTCTGTGAAGATCATTTTAATATAATTATTAATTATAATAATTAGCTTGCTTAGTAAAAATAATTAAATTTTTTAGTTTGAAAACGATATGGAAAATTACATGTATTTTAAAACAATGGCTAATTCCCAATAAAGCAAGATGTTGTACCTAATATCTTCGACTGCCAAAAATTTCAAAGCGTTAAACACACTGTACAAGCAAGAACAATAGTTTTAAAAAGACAGCGGTAAACTACTGTCTAGGATTTGTCTAGTTGTTCTAAAAGTACTCGGAATGAACAGAACTATGATATGGATGATGTGAATTTGACAATGGATAAAAATTTAAACAACACTATTACAAATAAGGCCTGTCATAAAAAAATCAAGTTTATATAAACATAATGCCCAAACTTTTTTCAAAACAAGCTTAGTGTGATTTGACTCGTTCGGGACAGTTACCATATGATTTTACTAGTAAATTAGATGACACTCTTCCTATTTCTTCAAGTGATTCTTCAGAATTTGTGACTACTTGATCGGGATCATTTTTTGTTAATTCTGAGTCAACTTGGTCTAATGAAAAAGAGAACATTATAAAAAGGGTAATGCATGTTATAGAGCAAAATCCAAAACTTACATAGGTAGGTATTAGTTATTATTTAGGTATTCCTAAATATTTTTACGAACATAATCTCATTAATCGATAACCAAAATAATATACTTACAATTAGCATTAATTATTTATTATAATTACCCTATATAATCAATTAAACATAGTCGTTAAAAATACGAAACGATCGCGAATGCAATGCAAATTAAGTGAATGCGAAGCGGACAGCGGAGAGATCGCATGCAGTGACGTCGTCATCGTACTATCGCGGAGACAAATAATCGCATCTTTAAACTCGAATAATCAAAGAACCGCTGATCGGATCAACTTGAAACTTTCAGTAACCATTTTTTTTGACCTCTTCTTTATGTATATAAACTTTGATCAAATTCTAAATTTTATCGAATGAGCCCATTTAACGCCCTTTTCGTCGGAGAACTCCTTGCCGTAGATCCTACCGGCGCCATTTACATCGTCTGCACAAGCGAGGAAATTGTTACTATTAGAAGGGAAAATTGGCTGGGTTACTTACTGAACACGGCCCAAAAGTCGCCCTTCGATTTGATGGGAAACAACAGCACGTTCCCATCGACATCGTATTTCCCGGTGGCTTCGACTTTGGGCAGGTGCAGCTTCAATTCGATCACGTACTTGCTCAAATCGGCGCTGAAACGGAAACGGAAACGGACATCTTGAATTATCGAAATCGAATCTACCTGTCAAAAGTCACAAAAAAATCGATTCGACGCGTTCCGTCGAAACGAACAATCGATTCTATCTGTCAAATAAACGATTCGTTTTTTCTCGCTTTAAATAATTAAATTTTTACTTTATTCCCGTAACGGTGTAATCGCTGGCGCCGTCGGCGGTGATATTGAAAAACAGCGCTTTGATTTTGATGGGGCCCCGTCCGTTTTCCATTACCATGTTATCGATTACTAACGGATCGATGCTGGGCACGTCGATTTCCTCGATTCCGGTCTTCAAATAGGGACGCAGATGGTTGAAGGTGTTCGCCAGGCATTTGTTGATGTTCTCGTGCGATCTCGGACAGGGAATTATGTATTCCGCTGGAAAATATACCGGGAAATTCGTTAGGAATGTTGGCTGGCTGGATAATCGAAATGTTCAGGCTAGTTCGGCGTGCGTCAAATTCGACAACATGGCGGAAGTAAGTTTTTTTGTATCTAGTCGTGTGATAGTTGTGGTTATTGTCTAATTAACGCAATTTTACGGAATATCTGAGCAAATGCGACATTTTAACGGATCACTTCGCGCTAAGTAGCGTTATCGCATGATACTTTCACTGTGAGTAAAAATTACATAATTCCTCGACTTGTCTTTTGTTTGTAACCTAGATTCGCCCGGCTGGGAAGTACATAAGTAGGTTTTAGAGTAAATGGAAAAAAAAAGCCGCGGCGTCAAAACGGTTCAATTTCGCACTTTATGTAATAAATAATAATCGGTAATACTCGGAGTTTTTTTCAATTGAAATGCGTGTTATATACCGAGTGTTATGCAATTTATGTGCGCACGAATTTTGATTTAAACTGGCGAATTTTGATGATTAATTTATACATAAAATAGTAATATTTTTAACAGACTGTTAGTGCATTATATTATAGAATAAAATTATAGATAGTTTACCTTAAAATCCCACAAAAAAATACAGTAATTTAAAAAAAAAACTTACGAATTTTCACTGTGTTATTTCCACCGGTAATCTCCGCAGAGTGAGCGAAATTCGTCAAAGCGAATAAGAGAAAAGCCTGGATAATAATTCCGGTTTCCATTTTAAATCGGATTTTGCCAATAACTGAACTATGCCGGACCGAATGGACAAATTTAAATTATAAAGCGCCATTGCTCAACGCACCCAACAGGGATTAATTTAAGTGAAAGCGAACCGACAATGCGAGTAGGGATATAGCATTGGATTATTTGAGAGAGAGAGAGAGGTGGATTTTCCGTGAATTTTGCAAAAAAATTAATACGAAAAAAAAAATTGCTGCGTACTCGAATAGGTCAAGACCATTTTTTTTTTAATTAAAATGTCAATCAATCGATGTCGAAACCCTAATAGAGGAAATATTGGTAACCCTGATATTTTTATAATAGCTTATTTGATATAAAATTAATATAGTATCTACTTACCTACTGTAGTATTATTAATTTAATTACATTTTTTTGGAGACACCCTGTATAAACAACACCAGCGCCATCTCGAGTAAAACCATTCGCTATAAATCGCCTACTAGATTTCAATTTCTTATATTCCAAGCTCGCTCGCTAGATGGCGGATATTCCGAAATAAATCAGGGCCTAGACAGCCTTATGAGAAATTTTAGACGTTCATTTAGTTTCGGCGCTATTGATAGATGGCGCAACAGTAGTTTATTTCAGGTCAGCGCAAGCAACCCGCTCAACGCCGTATTTCAAAAACAATAATGGCGTCTTGTATTGATTCGCATCGATTCGATTCTGCATATTTTCTCTTGTAGTGCAAGATGAAGTTAAAACCGAAAAGTTATTTTTTTTCATTTATTTCGTTTGTTTTCGAGTGAGTTTAAAAGGCATTGTTATTGCCTGTAAGTTGTATAAGTTTTGTGTATAGTAGTGTTAGTGAATTGTTAGTGAGGAATTGTGTAAAGTTAAAGTTAAATCTTTCGTTCTATTGCTTGTTTTTACAGCGCGTAGTGAATTTTTCTGGTTCCGTCATAATATTTGTTTATTTAGCGATTTTATTTAAATTTAATGAATTTTGACATTTTTTTCAATATATTTTTAAGTAGAAGTGTTTGTGTTTACTTATTTTATGAGAGTAGTTACTTTTTATATTATCCAATTTCTTGTAAAACTTGTACAATTTATTTTACTATCTATATCAAAATTCTATACATTTTATAATAATGTAACAAATTGTACAAGTTCTACAAGAAATTGGATAATATTAAAAGTCAGAAAAAATCGAATAAAAAACCTATATTACTAATTTTAGTGTAGAGTACTACATGATATCCCCTTTTACTAGGCAACACCCATTAATTTAGTACAGCTACTACTCTCAGAGTGCGCTCTACAACGTCTACGAAATTCTCACGGAGATGTCCCTTCTTGTTTATGTATGTTCTGTGAAATAAATCCGCGTAAATCACGAAATGTAATTATTTAAACTATTCGAAATTGGGTAAAATTAATGCACAAAAACCCGCCGACGATGCCATATAATGTTTCAAAAGCGCTCCGGTTAATTCGTTTCGTCACGCGAAGTTAATTAAAAAAAAAAACCGGCCGATTAGGCGTCATTAAAATGCATTAAACACGTTGCATAATTGCATAAAACTCGAAATTCCGGCGATATGCTAAATCGAAATTAACATCGAATTATAAAGTGCATGCACAGGTGCATTGGGATCCGGTGCGGCGTTGCCGGTTGTACGCAAAAATCACCCAAAACTCCGAATTCTCAAAATTCATCCAAAATGGCCACCCCATTTTCGTACGCCATTTTCGTGTTTTAAATCAATAATAATAAATCGTAGGAGGTTGATTTTTGCTAAGAAGGATGCTTTTTTATCATCCACAATATTTTAACTTTCGAATTCAACCCACAATTTTCCCTAGATTCTACAAAAAACGTAGAAATCTCACAACATCGCTTACAACAACAACAACACACATCATCTCCCGTCCCGCCGCCTCGTCTCCATCTCTCTCACTCGCCGCGCGCCAGTAAAAGACATCCGATCAGTACCGCCTAGTACTCGCTCTTGAGGTCTTCACCAACGCGGCCAAACGGCCAGCCAACCAGCCAACCTGATGTCGAGTCTAGCTAGCAGGAAAAGTGCTAAAGTTTCAGTTCGATTTCGGCCGGTACTGAGGTCGGTACTACCACATCCGATGCGTCCGGTAATCGCGTCGTCAGCGACGGTGCTACAAGGGGGGCCGATAGCCCATCGAGAAGTACCGCAAACGTGTAAATAGATAAACATGACAGTGACGTACGGGGGTCGGGTACCCAACGGCAGTACCTTCGGGTGTTTTTGGAAAGTGCTCGGCATGTAAGTGGCCATTTTGTGGTGTGTTTTTTGTTTTTTTTAGCAGATATATTGTAGATTGCGCGATATATCGGACACACCCTGTATATATATACACGAATATTCGTTGAATATTCAGATATCGCAGAGGCCTTGATCGATTTTAATGCGATTTTACTTTCCTTCTCGCATGCATACGACGTTTCGACAGAGAAGTAAACGTGACAAATGGAAAGCTCGAATTCTATTTTTTGTTGTTCGTTACCCGCATAAATTCCACGTCAAGGTCTGACGTTTGACGTTTGACGCGCGCCTGTCATCGTCGGCTTTCTTTTCGTCACGTGCGGAATTTGCATCAGGGAGTGCCGTGATTCGAAATTCCTCGACGATTCGAACGAAATGGGAACGGCGAAATTACAACGACAATGACGTTTAAAACGTCAACTGTCACCGGAGGGATTCTTGTTCATTGCTGCGACTAAACGAACCCCCTAAGTTCTTCTTCTTTTTTCCTCTAACGGCCTCTTTCGCTGCGATTAATCGGCGAACGATAATTTTTCAGAGCGAAATGGCTAGATAACGAGCGATGGTAATTTTTTTTAAGCAATTATGTGGCGAAATTAAAGCTGGTAAGAGACCACCTGTTAAATACGCGGATCGCATGCATTAATATTCCGAGAACGAAATTATGTCTAACTAATCGAACTAGCCGTGTCTGAAATGTCCGATTACCGTTTCGTAGAATCGATTATTATCATTCCGATCGAAATCGATTGGAGGATTTGGGGAAATCGGAGCTTTCGATGTTAATTCAGTTACTAGGAATAAGTTGGC
The DNA here is from genome assembly GCA_918026865.1 of Phyllotreta striolata. Classification (NCBI taxonomy): domain Eukaryota; kingdom Metazoa; phylum Arthropoda; class Insecta; order Coleoptera; family Chrysomelidae; genus Phyllotreta; species Phyllotreta striolata. The sequence continues at coordinate 3,234,874 of OU900101.1, read as the reverse complement.
TGTATTGGAAAATTGTTTGTTTATATTCAGTTTCTTCTCTTATTTTTGCACATTGTGCCAGGCTTGCCAAAAGACTTTTTGTTTTTTGCCAACTGTATAAAAAAAACTACAATTCAATTTTTTCTCTCAACATAATTCCATGATACAAGGTCGCTCGAGGTCCGATCGATAGATGATAACAGAAATTAAAAATTTAATTGTATACGAACTTTATCATTAAGTCTACACGGTTGAGGAATTTTATTTACCTATATTAAAATGTATATATTAAATGAATAATATTAAATTAGTTAGTAATTCGATAGATTCGCAGAAATCTAAAGTTTCGTACAATCGATTTTCACCCTGCATTTCTATGAGTTGAACAAAGAAAGATTATTAAAATGACAGCTGTCAGAGTGAAAAGTTGCAATGACAGAAACGTCACTATTTCTTTTTCCTTCATAAGTGTCTAATTGTAGTTGTCTTTGTTGCACCCATAGAATATGTCGCAATGAAAAATGGAGCAATCTGTAAATATATCGATATTAAATCGACTCGAATTTAGGTTAATTCTGGTTCGTTTTATTTATTTTTCGATTTGAAAAAGGAAATTTGCCAACGCGTTTAGCGTTACGTAAAGAATATAAATCGATACATTACGGTGTGTGTTTTTTTTTCTTCGTGTATTCTGCACAGCGCAAATTATTCAAATCGTCGATTAAATTTCAATAAAACCAATTAAAAACCGCGACGCGTGTAGTATTGCGCGCATCTTAAAGTCCCCCCCGCGTTTTTAAAATGCACAATGCGCCATTAAAAACGGGCAATAAGCGCGAATATTAGATTAGAAATTTAGCAAAATTGAATTTTAAAACCTTATCTAGAACGTGCTTTTGCAATGAACATTAAAATTAACCGAAATAAATCACAGCAACCTATTTAATTGTCAATTTCCAACCATTGACATTGACGTGTGACATTAGCAAATGCAATAAATTTCGATAAAAGTACCTGTTTTTTTTTCTAATTCTAATAATTAAATAATATCGATAGATTCGTGAATCAATAAAAAAAATGTGGCTATGCCCGGTATGTGTTAATTGTAAATAGCAATTGAATGTTTCACGATTGCGATTCGCGAAAAACAACACGATTACTAGCCTGAGAAATCGTTGCATGAGTTTGTGTCACCTGTCACCTGTCAGATTTCACGGATGCCAACGTGAAAACGTGTTAACGGGTTTTTTTTTCGCAGGGCATTCAACCTAATTTATAATTCTCGAAAAAAAAAAACTGTAGTAGTTTCGCGTGACAGTGTTAAATAATAATTTTCTATTTATTCAACAATAAAAAAATATATTCGGTACATTTTTTTGTTGATATAACTGTTTTGGATTTTGCAATTTGTCGAAAAACTGTTAATGACAGGGTCAGATTGTATACAGGACGATTTAATTTAATTATTAGGTAATTAAAAGATATTTTTTACGACTAAAATTAATTAATTGATTAATTTAAACGAAGGACGCCTTTATGTGTTGTAAAATTTCATTTCGAATTTAAATAAACTGCGTATTTAAATTATTATCTAATAATTATTTACTTAGATTTTCCGATTATTCAATTACACATTCTTAAAAATGTATTTCTTTGAAATTACTTATAAGGTAACGTTTATTTTAACTACTGCCAGTTTTGATGAAGCACTTTTATATTTTCCTGCGGCAACATTTTTTGTTTTGTCCATACAATTAATTTTTTTGTCTGGTAAAATCCCAATTGCACCGGAATCGTCGAAGATAATCCAGTTTTTCGACCTCATTATGTATACAGAAATTCGATCGAAATAATAACAAACAATACCAAAACGGTTACATGCCATTTTCAGATCAAGGTTACCAGCGTTACATGTATCGATTTTATTCGATAATTTTATAAATTAATTATACAGGAAAAAAAATTAGTGTATGGTCACCTTTATTACTGTCGAGGGAAAGTATTTGTTGCACTGTAGAGGGTTTAAAAATGCGTTTTTCGAGTGCAATAAATCCGTTCTGGCGAAATAAAGCTGGCCATGCACGAGATTTATGTCTTTAATTCAATCGGTTATTTCCAGATGGCGCGGGAGTGTATACAAACTAGTATGGAGGGAACTTTTAGCCTATTTATTCTTCTACTACCTGATAAATTTCATCTACAGATTCGGATTGACGGATCCTCAACAAAGGTAACTAACTACAGCCGCCATTTTTGTGAAAAAAAATATCGAATTTCGCGTGGATTTTCGCAGGATTTTCGAGATGATCCGGAGGTACTTCAGCCAAATGAGCGAAACAGTACCGATGTCCTTCGTATTAGGTTTCTATGTGACTTTAGTGGTAAATAGGTGGTGGGACCAGTACAAGTTACTCCCTTGGCCTGACACTCTTGCCCTTTTCCTCAACGCCGGCATTCCGGGCGCGGTAAGTACGTATTTTTTTATCGAAAATTCTAACCTCTAAACGTCACCTGTCAAACGTCAATATACGTCAAATGTCAGCAAACTTCCTAACCTCTAAACGTCACCTGTCGAACGTCAATACGATTATATGCACGCGAGAATCGTTTGTTTGCTGTTGCACATTTAAAAAAAATAAAACAATAATTAATAAAGTAAGTTGTAAAAAAAAACCTCCATTGTTTCGCTGACGAATTTAATTAGCACGTGGAACGATAAGTTAAATGCGTTCGCAAGCGAAACCTTGATGGGTTTTTTTGTTTTAATTAACAAATAAAATTGTATTAACTTTTTTTCGTTCCATTAGAAATTATTGACGTTTGACGTTTCTTAGGTCCTTATCGTTTCGGTTGTTCGGTTATACAATGTTGTAAGTTGATTGGAAAATATTTCTTTTGGGTTGCAGAATGAAAGACAAAGACTGATGAGAAGAAATATAGTAAGATACGCCGTTTTGGCATACGTTATAACATTACAAAGGATTTCCCTGAGGGTGAAGAAACGGTTCCCGACTTGGCAACATGTCGTAGATTCAGGTAACTTATACGAGGTTAGGTCGATAATTCACGCGATAATTACGCCCTGTATAATACGTAGGAAAGATTTAATGAATTTCCAACGTTTAAAACAATGCTCGCTTCGATTAAAAGCCAATCGTTATGGAAATTAAATGGGAAAATAACAGCAATTTTATAATTATAAATCGGCATAATCGCCGATCAAACAGGATGCACTCGTTCGAAACGTAGAATACATCTATTTCCGTTCGAACCTTACTAATTATTTCTCAATTGATGGCTATTTTACATTTATACACTACTGAAAAAAAAAATCTATTTTAATCGGACACACTGTATCTGCTTTTATTAGAAATTTATATTACTTTTTCTACTGCAAGAATTCTTTAATAGAACTTTACATTACTTTTTCTACTGCAAGAATTCTTCATTAGAACTTTACATTACTTTTTCTACTGCAAGAATTCTTCATTAGAACTTTACATTACTTGTTCTACTGCAAGAATTCTTTAATAGAACTTTACATTACTTGTTCTACTGCAAGAATTCTTTAATAGAACTTTACATTACTTTTTCTACTGCAAGAATTCTTTAATAGAACTTTACATTACTTGTTCTACTGCAAGACTTCTTCATTAAAAGTTTACATTACTTGTTCTACTGCAAGAATTCATCATTAGAACTTTACATTACTTCTCCTACTGCACTTTTGCTACTTTTACTACTGCAAGTGCTCCTCACTAGAACCTTTTACATTACTTTTTCTACTGCAAGTACTCCTCATTAGAACCTTTTACATTACTTTTACTACTGCAAGTGCTCCTCACCAGAACCTTTTACATTACTTTTTCTACTGCAAATACTCCTCACCAGAACCTTTTACATTACTTTTTCCACTGCAAGTACCTTCTGTACACCTGCTACATTATTTGATGATAGGTTTGATGATGGAAAGCGAAAAGAAGATCTTCGAATTGATGGACCAAAGGACGCCGATGTCCAAATACTGGATGCCCTTGGTGTGGGCGACGAACATCATCAACAGAGCTCGCAAGGAATCGATCATCACCAGCGATCACATCGTGCAAACTCTTTTGCAGGAATTATCGGACATCAGGAGGCGATTGGGCGCCTTGATCGGCTACGATACCGTCAACGTGCCATTGGTTTATTCGCAGGTAAGCCCTTGCGTGACGTCACAAAAGGTCTAATTTTGAATAGACTATATGCATATAGTTGTAAGTTTTGTGGGTATAGTGCGTTCGATTTGAGCTAGCTTTGACGTCAGGGAGGCCTAATTTTGAACAGACTATATGAGTAAAAGTTGCTTTCTGTGGGTATATTGTATTCGATTTAACTTAGCTGTGACGTCAGGAATAGGAACGCCTATTTTTGAACAGACTATATGATTAAAAGTTGCATTTTGTGGGTATAGTGCGTTCGATTTGAGCTAGCTGTGACGTCAGGAAAGCCTAATTTTGAACAGACTTTATGATTAAAAGTTGCTTTTTGTTGGTATAGTGCGTTCGATTTAACCTAGCTGTGACGTCTTCAATTTTTAAATCCTCTCGGGTTTTCAGTGAATATTTTTTTTTTGCATATTTTTGCTCGCTATATTTCGAAGTATTTTCCGATAATTTCCACTCGACTAATCGTGAGTCACGGAATTGTGTGTGTGTGTTTGTGGTATTGTTCGATAAGAGAGGTTTTCAGTTAACAATAATTTTTTTTAATGTTTGTTTTTTATCGTTAAAAGGAGAGTCGAAGACGCACGACGGTTATTTTTTAACGGTTCGAGTGAATCACCGAAGTGGTCGATAAAAATCGATATCGAGACGGCCTTGATTTCGTTCGGTTTTTAATTCCATTACCGGTTTATTTTTTTGTCGGGCGGTGGAAAAATAATTGTACTGAGTGTACGCTATTAATCCAGAGGGGTATTTTTTTGTATGTACGAAAAATAGGAATAATGGCGCTTATGAATGAATTATGAATTTTGTTTCAGGTGGTCTCGTTAGCCTTGTATGTTTACTTCATATCTGCTTTATTCGGAAGGCAATTCGTTAAAGATGTGGACAAATTGAACAGCAAATACGATAACATAGACGTGTATTTCCCGTTTTTTACGACCGTACAGGTAAGTAAACTTTTCAGTTTGTGCAGTGATAATGCAACCCTAAAACAAACACCTTTCGCTCTACTTTTATACGAATACTTACTAAATTTTTTTTTTATTTTCGGTGTAACTCTATAAATACTGTTCGTAGAAACGTGCGGTTTGTTTTGTACGATGTAGAAAAATGTTCTACACGTGGTGGAAAAAATTGAAAAATATCGCCCCAAGATTTTTCGAAAAATCTCAAAAAAACCTCAAAAAAACTCGTTTTCCCCCAATTTCACCCCGAAGATGATCGTTCCGAAATTCGAAACGTCGATTTTCGCATTCAGCGCACTCTTTTACATTAGATTCACCACTTTCGCCCATCGAAAACCGTTTATTATCACTTCAATATCATTATTAAACACTATTTAGCTTTTTGTCTAACTTACATTTTTTTTATTTTCGGTATAACTCGATAACTACTGTTCTTAGAAACGTGCGGTTTGTTTTGTACGATGTAGAAACATATTCTACACGTGTTGGAAAAAATTGAAAAAAATCGCCCGAAGACTTTTCGAAAAATCTCAAAAAAACCTCAAAAAACCTCGTTTTCCCCCAATTTCACCCCGAAGATGAACCTTCCGAAATTCGAAACGTCGATTTTCGCATTCAGCGTACTCTTTTACATTAGATTCACCACTTTCGCCTATCGAAAACCGTTTATTATCACTTCAATATCATTATTAAACATTATTTATCTTTTTGTCTCACTTATATTTTTTTTATTTTCGGAATAACTCGATAACTACTGTTCTTAGAAACATGCGGTTTGTTTCGTACGATGTAGAAACATATTCTACATGTGCTGGAAAAAATTGAAAAAAATCGCCCGAAGACTTTTCGAAAAATCTAAAAAAAACCTCAAAAAAACTCGTTTTCCCCCAATTTCACCCCGAAGATGATCGTTCCGAAATTCGAAACATCGATTTTTGCATTCAGCGCACTCTTTTACATTAGATCCACCACTTTCTCCAATCGAAAAACGTTTATTATCACATCAATATCATTATTAAACATTATTTATCTTTTTGTCTCACTTATATTTTTTTTATTTTCGGTATAACTTGATAGCTACTGTTCTTAGAAACATGCGGTTTGTTTCGTACGATGTAGAAACATATTCTACACGTGTTGGAAAAAATTGAAAAAAATCGCTCGAAGACTTTTCGAAAAATCTCAAAAAAACCTCAAAAAAACCTCGTTTTCCCCCAATTTCACCCCGAAGATTTCACCTTCCCAAACTCGAAACATCGATGTTCATCCAACGCACTCTTTTACATCAAATCCACCACTTCCCCCCCATTACAAAACCCCTTCATCACCACATCAAACCAAACCCTCTTCCCCCTACTTTCATCATCCTCAACATTCACAGTTCTGCTTCTACGTGGGATGGCTAAAAGTCGCCGAGGTCCTCATCAACCCCTTCGGCGAAGACGACGACGACATCGAACTCAACTGGCTCATCGACAGACACATCAAGGTAAGCCCAGCGAACATCCCACGACCGATATTATCAACGGTTTAACCGTCACAAAGCGACACAACGATGAAAGTAAGAGGAGAGATGATTGACCTCTCATCGCTTATCCGCGACTCCATTCCCCAACTGTCTAAACCTATTTAGAACGTTTTAAATTCATTTAGAATGCCCCAGAATCATTTACAATATTTCACAATGATTATAGAACTGTTTAAAATTATTAAGAACACTTCAGAATACTTTAGAACTGTCTAAAACCATTAAGACCTATTTAGAACTATTTGGAATGCTCCAAAATCATTTACAATATTTCACAATGATTTAGAACTGTTTAAAATTATTTAGAACTCTTCAGAATTCTTTAGAACTGTCTAAAACCATTAGGACCTATTTAGAACTATTTGGAATGCTCCAAAATTATTTACAATATTTCACAATGATTTAGAACTGTTTAAAATTATTTAGAACACTTCAGAATTCTTTAGAACCGTCTAAACCCATTTAGAACGTTTTAAATTTATTTGAAATGCTCCAGAATCATTAACAATGTTTTAGAATCATTTAGAACTGTTTAAAATTATTTAGAACACTACAGAATTCTTTAGAATTGTGTAAATCCATGTTTTAAATTCATTTAGAATGCTCCAGAATCATTAACAATATTTCAGAATCATTTAGAACTGTTTAAAATTATTTGGAACACTTCAGAATTCATTAGAACTGTCTAAACCCATGTTTTAAATACATTTGGAATGCTCCAGAATCATTAACAATGTTTTAGAATCATTTAGAACTGTTTAAAATTATTTAGAACACTTCAGAATTCTTTAGAACCGTCTAAACCCATGTTTTAAATTCATTTGGAATGCTCCAGAATCATTTAGAACTGTCTAAAACCACTTAGAACGTTTCAGAATCATTTAGAACGCTCCAGAATTATTTTGAACTGGCTAGGAAGTAATTAGAATGCTCCAGAATCATTCAGAACTATCGAGAACCATTCAAAATGCTCTAGAATTATTTAGAACCGGCTAGGAAGTAATTAGAATGCTCCAGAATCATTTAGAACTATCGAGAACCATTCAAAATGCTCTAGAATTATTTAGAACTGGCTAGGAAGTAATTAGAATGCTCCAGAATCATTTAGAACTATCGAGAACCATTCAAAATGCTCTAGAACTATTTAGAACACTACAGAATTCATTAGAACCGTCTAAACCCATTTAGACTCCCCCCCCCCGAGGCCACTAACATTGTTCAATTTAGTACAATAACCACGGGTTCCGTTCGCAGGCCTCCTACATGATAGTGGACGAGATGCACGAGGAGCACCCGGAGCTGTTGAAGGACCAATATTGGGAGGACATCGTGCCGCGCGAGCTGCCCTACACGGTGGCCTCGGAGCACTATCGAAGAGAGGAACCCAAAGGTTCCGCCGAAACCTACAAGATCAAAGCGCAGGACGCCGTCTACGCGAACCTCATCACCCCCAAGAAGTCGCTTTTGCCGGAAGATTACGCCGATTACGTGAGGCTATTTTTTCACATTGTTTTCTTCTATATTTAGAGTGTTGTTGTTTTGAAGGAGAGCGTTGATACTCCCATAGCGGAGAGGAGGAAGAACTCCAACTGGTTCACCAGGCAGATTTCGCGCACTGGAATGGGTTCTATTAGATCATCGTCCACAGCTTATTCATCTGGTGGTATATTCGGAAGACATCGTGGCTTCTCCATCGATGCTAACGTAGAAAACGGGCAACTACCGGGTTTACCTACGCAGAAGATGTCCATCTACGATCGACTGGTGGGCAGGAAATCCGGAAGAACCAGAAACTACAAACCGAGTACGTTGAACTATATACCAAACAAACCAATCGAATTGTTCAATACATTTTACGCCCAGAAACCGCCGCGGTGCAAGTGAAGAACCGTCCGAGAATCCCCACGCCGGACATCACCAAAGAAGTGGTGGACAGAGAGCAAAAACTCCAACAGAACATCACCAACAACCTCCACCACAACCAACTCTCCAACGCTCTGACTCTAACCTCACACCAACTCCCCGCCAGGTACATGTCCTACCCGAACGTAGACGGACCAGTGGTACAGGTACTATCAATCGCCCAGTAAAGAGCTTCTGAAGCAAACACCTCTTCCCGCAGGTGGTACTATCGCCGATACAAGAACTGGACGGGCAAGGATCGGTCAACAGCACTCTACATCCCAACCAACCGGGCACCGCCGCCTTGGCGCAGGCGGTACTCTCCCCTGGTCTCGGTCCGGTACTAACCACGCCCGTTAGCGTACCGATGACCGTCTCCCAGTTGACCTCGCTCGGCCTCGCCTCCAACACCAACAGCCCCCTGCTCGCCAGGACCTTCGAACGGACCTCCTTCAAGAGCCCCGAATTCATACAGGTACTCGCCTACGACCTTCTTACCGCTACTGGTCTTTTACTATACGGGTTACCCCGCTACTGGTCTCTTACTATACGGGTTACCCCGCTACTGGTCTTTTACTATACGGTTTTTTTGTTTGTTGAAGCAGGCTTTCGAGCTGCCGGCGCAGCCGCTGACGCTGACGGAGGTGCATTCGGAGGAGGAGGGGAGGAGCGAGAACGATTCGCCGGCGTCGGGGGCGTCGCGGGCGTCCGTGGCGACGGCGTCGGTGGCGTCGGAGGGGGAGGAGGCGTCCCAGGGGCACGGGAAGTCGGGTAGTTGTTTGTCGAGCGCTTCGGCGCCGAATTCGCTGGTTTCCTTGGGGGCTAGCAAAGAGGGTAAGGTGAGGAGGATCTCGACGGTGTCGCAGGAGGCCAAGAAACGGGAGGTGTACGTTTGATGGGGTTGGGGGCGGCCATGTTGGATGTGATAATGTGATAGAAACGGTAGATTTGTTGTTTTTTTATCATCTAAGTGCTTGTAGGTTAGTAGTGGAGATGTTGTATCGATTAATCGATTGTGTGTCGAGTGTTTTCGTATGGTCTTTCCGAAAAATCGAAATGTGTTTGTGCTTTTGGTTGTCCTCTGGTTTAATGGGGACGATTATTTTAGAGGGAAATGATGTTGGAAAGACTATACTTTGAACAAATTATGATTTATGTTTGTAATTGCAAGTTGTCCGGATGGCGAAGTGTCGGGGAAAATTTGCGATGCGATTTTAATATGTAAATAGCAACAAAAAGGGAATAAATTTATGGTTATTATTAATTTTTGTGGTTTTATTTAGCAATTTTATCCTGTAGATAGTTATCTTGAAGATAAAATAACTCTTATCTAACATTTGAACTTACAAAAGATACCTCTAGAAACACTAATAATAAATAGTAAAAGAAAATATAAACGAACCAATAATAATGCAAAATTGTATTCAAAAAATCATTGCTATGCAAAATGCATAAGATTCTTCCTCTTTCCTTTAACTCTGTCCTCAACTGCCAAGACTATCCAGCCCTAATACCGCAATTTTGTCATTTAAGAGGAATTTGTAAAAGCGCATATAAAATTTAATCTTAAAGCTAACTCACTTATGTAAATATATGAATAAAATCCATCATTTGAACATAATAACGCAAAATATATTTAAAAAATCATCACTATAATACAAAATTGTATACAAATGTCATCTACTTTTTCCTTTCCTTAAACACTGGCCTGAACTACCGCGACTATCCAGCCAGAATTCCGCCATTTTGTCATTTAAGAGGGATTTGTAAAAGCGCACATAAATAAAATCCATCATTTGAACATAATAACGCAAAATATATTTAAAAAATCATCACTATAATACAAAATTGTATACAAATGTCATCTACTTTTTCCTTTTCTTACACACTGGCCTGAACTACCGCGACTATCCAGCCCTTATTCCGCCATTTTGTCGTCTACAAAACGGGCGTCAAATATGGCGATGCCACATATGGTGATGCCACATATGGTGATGCCAAATATGGCGCCGCCACTGCATAACCCGCCAAGGCGGGGGCGGCTACTTGGGGTGAAATCAATCGAGCTACTGGTAGATTGTACTGGCGGGCTATCACTTGAGAACTTTGGGCGGTAATTACCGCCGGTGCTACCGCCAAAGGGGCGGCTGCGATTATACCGGACGGTTTGGCGTCGGGCAGGGCGTAGGTGGCGCTGGTGGCGGCGAGTAGAACGATTACCTGTCGATTATAAATTTGTTAAATGATTAATGTTTGGGTTAATTGGTGGGTGTACTTACGAAGAACAACATTTTTGTTGGATGGATTGGTGAGTGTTTGATGTGGGAATGGTGGAGAATCGATTTTTTATACGATTATGGAGGGTCCCTCCAATCGATTTGAGGTCGATTTTGTAAGTTCGGATTGTTATTATGCGAAGAAGCGTTTTCGGTTAACAAACGATCTATTTGTAATTGCTAATTGTAATTGCATAACTCATGTTAGTGCAATTACGTTAAATGTTGGACGTAAAGTCGTAAATAATAATCGATAACTCGGTATTTCAAAAAAATTTCGGAGCTGTCAGCTGTCATTGGCTGTTTGACAGTTTTGACTGTCCTTCAATAAAAAAGTTATACATCGACAAAATAAAAGACAAATCTTTCTTTTTCTATGGTGTTATAAAAGTTTTAAAGTTTTAAATTTATCTCGAATCTATAAAATAATGCATTAGTCCTCATAATTATGCTTGATTATACACCTTGCTCTATTTCCCATTGCAATATGGTCATTTCAATGAGTGGAACAAAGAAAGATTGATAAAATGGCAGTTGTCAGAGTGAAAAGTGTATAATGTAAGTTATCTTTATCGCACTTCTAGTCTATATAACCTATATTGCGATCAAAAATGGAGCAACCTGTATATAATTAATTATAAATATTTCAGTAATAAAAGTCGATATTCGAAATAAAATTCCTAACTGTCAGCTGTCATTTGTATTTTTGACAGTTTTTGGTTATAGCTACTCGACCGTCCAAAATATTGCATTTTCTCATAAAAGAAGACTCACAAATATTTCAAATTTATCTCTATTTTATACAATAAATTATACTTTTAGTAATTATGCACATATTTTACCAATAAACGATTATTCTATTAGTATACCATTGGGAATTAATTTGTAGGTTAACGCGTCGTTCGCAGCCTACTTGTTACATAAAATATATTATCCAACGATCGAATTTTGATTTGATATTCCAAATGCGGAAATCACCTTGATAGTGAAACGTTTATCACGTATCACCCGAAAGAAATCGACTCAATTTCGCCATTTTTAACAATTAGAAATCGCCCGGGGGGTCGTATAAATAATCAATCCTCCAAACCAAACCAACTCATTCATCAGTATCAAATCAATCAACAACAACAAACCACAATGAAACTTCAAATCGTAAGTACAACTCGATCACTTGCAGCCGACGTGTTTAAAAACCTCTTCCACTTGCAGGTACTCGCGATGTTCGCCTGTTTCTCCGCTTCGATCGAAGCCAGCGTGATACCAGCACCTCCAGCTCTAAGGTATACTCTAATAGCACCTCAAAATGTAAGACCTTTCGCCGCCCAAGTGAGCACCTTCACCAGAGGATTGAACGTCCTGGAGGCTCCCCTGGCGGCCGGCGTGTTAAACCCGCCCGCCATCTTTTCCAGAACCCTTCCAGCGGCTCCTTTGATCGAAGCGCCCTCTTTACATCCCCGCGGAGTCGCCGTTGGACCTTTCGCGAGTCCTCTAGGAGGTCTCGAGTATGTTTATTGAGGATATGTTTTAGGTGTGTTTGTTCAATAAAATGGTTTTTTTTTATAGTACATTCGTTTATTTGGTAATAAATAATAATTTAGAGTACCTAATGTTGCTCATCTCGTGTATAAAGCGCTTGCAATGAATCTTCTTCCATGGGATTCTTCAATGGTCCAAGTGCAAACCTGGAAGTAATAGAATTGAATGGAAGAACTGAAATAACTCGTTTTTTACACTCGATTTTTACATTTATACCACTTTCAACAAATCCTCCCGACCCAAATCTGCTATCCTCAAAGATTCGTAACCACCTTCAAGCTCCAGACGCTCCAAAAGGTCCACCTTCAAGCTCCAGACGCTCCAGAAGGTCCACCTTCAAGCTCCAGACGCTCCAGAAGGTCCACCTTCAAGCTCCAGACGCTCCAGAAGGTCCACCTTCAAGCTACAGACGCTCCAGAAGGTCCACCTTCAAGCTCCAGACGCTCCAAAAAGTCCATCTTCAAGCTCCAGACGCTCCAGAAGGTCCACCTTCATCTCCAGACGCTCCAGAAGGTCCATTTTCAAGCTACAGACGCTCCAGAAGGTCCACCTTCAAGCTCCAGACGCTCCAAAAAGTCCACCTTCAAGCTCCAGACGCTCCAGAAGGTCCACCTTCATCTCCAGGCGCTCCAGAAGGTCCATTTTCAAGCTACAGACGCTCCAGAACGTCCATTTTCAAGCTACAGTCGCTCCAGAAGGTCCACCTTCAAGCTACAGACGCTCCAGAAGGCCCACCTTCAAGCTACAGACACTCCAGAAGGTCAACCTTCATCTCCAGACGCTCTAGAACGTCCACCTTCAAGCTCCAGACGCTCCAGAAGGTTTACCTTCATCTCCAGACGCTCCAGAACGTCCACCTTCGAGCTCCAGACGCTCCAAAAAGTCCACCAAGTAGCTTCACCAAACCGAATCTTCCACAACTCCACAACTACATCCCAACAATCTTCCTCGATGAACCTCATCAAGCACTCGAATTCAATCACCCAGCGATCTTCGACGACTCCCCAGCACCTCCGAGAGTCTTTCCAACTTACCCAAGGGCAGTCCGTAGGAGACGGGAGCGGCGACTTTGGCGATCACGGGGGCGGCCACCTTGGTGACGACGGCGGTCGGATGCAGGGCGATGAGGTTGCTGTTCTGGTAGGAAGAGGCGCCGTGGGCGACGGCCACGGGGGCGTGGGCGGCGACCAGGGGGGCGTGGGCGACGGCGAGGGGGGCGTGGGCGACCAGGGGGGCCCCCAGGAGGCCGTGGTCGTCGTATCCTAGGTCGATGACGCCGGCTCGGGCGGTGGTTAGGATGGTTACTAGGATGCACTGTGGTAAAAAAGTGGTGAATTTGGGGGTGTTTGAATTGTGTGGAAGTGGACTTACCAGTTTGAACATGTTGGTTTGTTTGGAGCGGTTTGGTTGCGAAGAATGTCGAAGAGAAGGCGGCTGGTGAGAATTTATAGTAAAAGGGATTTGTCGCCCCCACCGGAGGTGTGTGATTTAGTTGAATCTAGATCGCCGTGGAGGACTTTGAGAGGGGTTTTCGAATAGCGCTGGTTTTTTTTTTGTTTTGTTTCTTTTATTGTTGTTGGTATTAGAATCGCATTGGCGTGGAGTGGGATATTTTTTATGATAATTTACTGGCTCGATTTGATTATGAAATTGTTATAAAAAAAAAGCATTTGTCGGCCGAGATTTTTTCCAAATCGAGCAAAATCGACTTGACCCCTTTTATATTCAATTTTTTTCCTTATTCCACTTGTTGGCAACAACTCGATTGTTAGCGTATTAATTATTTACAAACAGGTTTGTAACACAACAATTTATTCCAACCGTTTTCTAATCGAACCATCATACCAACTGTCATTCAACAAGATTACAACTTTACCCAAAAAAAACAACCAAATTGAAACGTTACTCAAATTTATTGACTTTTCAAAAATTTATTACACACAATAAATAAACGATTTCTCATCTTCGTCAAATTACAAACAAACACAAACCGCATTTAAATCAATGATGCAATCCAATATGCACCGGATGGTGTACCACAGTGGCGTGCGAAACGGCCGGCGCATGGGCTATAACAGGCGCATGGGCTATAACCGGCGCATGGGCTATAACAGGCACATGATGGGCTATAACGGGAGTGTGTACTGCTACCGCCTTGTGGGCCACCAACGGCACCGGATGGACCGAAATCGAGTGGCTGTTTTGGTGCGATGTTGCACCGTGAGATACCGCCACTATCGCCGGTTTGTGCTCTAAAATCAAGCCGGCGTTGGCCGTGTAGATTACACTAACTAGTACCAACTGAAAGATAACGAAAGTTACTAAATAGACGTGTAGTTACTAACGGTAGAAAAAGTATTGTATAGGAGTAGCGTTATAGAGGTACAATTTTTTTAATAATTAAATAGATACTTACGAATTTGAACATTTTTTTTTTTCGGCGGATTAACTCGTTGAAAATAGGGCAGTTATTCGATTGATAAATCCGATGTACGAGTGGTTTGTATTTATACATTGTTTCCCCACTGTTGTGGGGACAATTTTCTGGGACACGTCCTTCCTTTTATCTCTCATTTTTCTTTTATTTCGCTTCGATTCGTTTTCCTTTTGGTTTATGAGCATTCATAATATCGAAAGCGTAACGTGTCATTATAATATTTTCTGAAAGAACTTTTCGTACGAAACCCGTATGTGCGAATTCATTCCGATCATAACCCATGGGCTCGATATATTAATCATCCACCATGTACATCCATTAACTAGCACACCCTGTATATTGCATTACGGTTAAATACTACAAACGTCATTTGAACTGGCAAATGTCAACTTCAAACGTCAATTTATAACAATTTTAAGCGTATGTTGGGAATTTGCGGTGCATTTTAATTAAGCTCATGTACTAATAAATGTTATTGTTGCAAGATCAAAAGATCGATTGTGAACTTGTTTTGAGATTACGAAAATTAATGGCAGGTTTAAAATTAAATCGGTCGTTTAATTTGCATATTATGAAAATAATAATACGACGTAAATTGATTACCTAGCTGTTAAAATTGCAATTACAAACAGCCTACTAGAATCGTTGTGAATACATGACAGCTCAATGACAGATGACGTTTTGTACATCAATAAGGGAAAAAACGAATATTAGCTGGTTTAAACTCGGTGTATTACGTAATTATTTGTGTTTATTTAACTTTCTACAACGTGAAATATAGGGACAAATGTACTTTGCGAGTTTTATGTAACCACCGTGTAACGCTCCGATGAATTGGCGGTTAAAAATCGCACAGTGCCTGGAAATTTCACTACGAAAATGGTTTACTCAAAATGGCCGACTCGTGAACAATGGCCGAACATGTTGACAGTTGACAGACTTTTTTTGAATCGCTGTGTATCAAGAGATTTATTTCTTTTGATCTTGGAGCCGTTTTAATGAGAAAAATCTGTAGCAAGGACGGTTATTGAATTAAGAACGGTGATTTAATTGTGTTTGTATTCGATTTTCGCTCTTGTTAGAGCAGGTTTCAATTGGGTCAAAGTTACAAGTGCATTGTTAATAAAATTTCTTTTATAATTGGCTGGATTTACGATAGGAACAAGTCGACGTAAATAATACGCCAAAAGTGACTAAAGTTAACTTTTATCGTAATTACGATAACGTGTAGATAATTAATTGATTAAATTGTTTGTTTTTATTTTTTTTTATCGAAAGAGTAGGTATTTTCGTACAAATTACGCGAGTGATAATCGAAATATTATTCAAATTAAAAATGACTTGCGAGTTTTTTTTTTTTTAGGAGATTTAATTTAAGGAGGTGTTTTTTTTGTGGAAATTCCCCCGTTCGATCGACCGAAACGCAACTAGGAAAACCGGCATCCATTGAACTAAATATTTCGAGTTTAATACTAGAATAAGTTGCGAAAACATTTTTGCATTGCATGTGCACTTGTTCCACTTTCACCAAGTGCACCGGATGACCGCCAACAACGCCACACTTACGCCCATTTTCCATCCCCGCATAATTCCACCAAACGCCAAAAATAACCCTACGAAATTCCCCCAAACACCAACAACATCCCTCTGCAATTCCCCCAAACACCAATAAAAACCCTCTGCAATTCCCCCAAACACCAAGAATATCCCTCTGCAATTCCCCCAAACATCAAGAACATCCATCTGCAATTCCCCCAAACACCAAGAACATCCATCTCCCCTAAAACGGCTAAATATCGCCATTTAATTCCCCCAAATCCCATACGAAAAACCAAAATATACATTGATGAACAAGTATGAACAACCAAGAACAATGGCCTTCAATCAAATAGGGCATTAAATTTTATCAATTCTCTCGACCTAACCTAATCTAATCTAATAAATTTAACAACCAAAGAACCTTGAAATAAATTTCGGCTCATCGTCCACTTTCTTTTCTCCGCGCACGGAACAAAATATCAGTCTGTTTCGTTCTCCAAACGATAACGAACGTTCATTATAAATATCAAAATTTCCAATAATCCCACCAGTGTGTCCGTGACCTTCTAACGTACACAGCAACAATATGGCGAACGCAGGTAAATAAAATTATTTAATAACCGCCGCGTAATAGCCGATAACAATGATTTTCTGGATATCCAAAAGAGCCTGGATACGCCACACCCCTGGACGCGATGAAACACGGCCCAAGGGAGAAGATCCTCTACGTGGTTTGCATCAATCCGAACGAAGGCGACGATAAATCCGATCTTCTGGCTACCGTCGACGTCGATCCAGAGTCGCCCACCTATTGCCAGGTACCTTCGATCATCGCTCGAACGATTATCCAGAGTAATAGGTTGTTTATTAGATCATACATCGTTTGAGAACAGGGAACAAGAACGATGAGCTCCACCATTCGGGTTGGAACGTCTGCTCGAGCTGTCATTCGTCCACAGGTTGCAAGAACGCACCGGCTCGGGATAAACTTATTCTTCCGGCTTTGGGATCGAATAGGATCTACGTGGTGGAGGTGGGGAAGAATCCCAGAGCGCCGGAATTCCACAAGGTACAAGTCCACTCAATCCAATAATGCATTAATTGTATGGTTGTTTAGGTCATAGAAGGTTCGCAGATGGTGAATTTCGATTGCAGTACGCCCCATACGACCCATTGCTTGTCCACCGGGGACATAATGATATCCGTTTTGGGCGATAAGGATGAAAACGGCAAGTGCGATTTCGTGTTGGTCGATGGGAAAACGTTCAAAATCAAAGGTGAGCAGTTACCGATACTCTTCCTCCACTCATCTTATACATTTTTCGGATATAAAAGGTACCTGGATCAAGGGCAAGGACGCGCCAAAGTTCAACTACGATTTCTGGTACCAGCCCTACCATGATGTAATGATTTCGACCGAATGGGCCGTGCCCAAGGTGTTCAAAAAGGGGTTCCATCCCTCACAAGTGGCCGATAGACAAACCTACGGGCGCAGCTTGAATGTCTTCTCCTGGAAGAAGCAGGAACTGCTCCAAACCATCGATCTGGGAGATGGGGGAATAGCCCCGTTGGAGATTCGATTCCTGCACGACCCCAAGGAGCCCCAAGGGTACGTGGGGTGTTCGGTTAACGCCAATGTATACAGGTAATTTGTTGTATAATCTTGTTAATATGAAGAAATATTTTCATGGGGTTGTTGTTGGAAGGTTCTATCGCAAACCTGATGGTACCTGGACCGTTGATAAAGTCATCGATGTATTGCCCAAGAAGGTTTCAGGCTGGCCAGAGGATTACATACAAGGTGATACTCCAATTAACAATTAAACTGGTAATATTTGTCGATTCCTATAGGAATGATCTCCGACATTTTGATCTCCTTGGACGACAAGTACCTCTACTTCAACAACTGGTTGCACGGGGACGTCAGACAATACGATATAACGGACAGAGCTCATCCGAAACTCGTCGGTAAGCCTTTCGAATCCGGAATTTATCCAGAACAATGCATCTTCTATCGATACAAACAGGTCAAGTGTGGCTGGGCGGTCAGATACTCTCGGACTCCAAGATCAAAGTGCTGGAGGATCGGGAACTATCGGCGCAGCCGGATCCGGTGTACATCAAGGGGAAGCGGTTCTGGGGAGGGCCGCAGATGATGCAGCTGTCGTTGGACGGTAGGAGATTGTACGTGAGCTCCAGCATCCTGTCCAGCTGGGACGAGCAGTTCTATCCGGACATGGTGGAGAACGGGTCGAAAATGGTGAAGATCGATGTGGATGCGGTGAACGGGGGGATGAAATTAGACGAGGATTTCGTGGTGGATTTCGGGGAAGGTCCCGACGGGCCTTTGTTGGCGCACGAGATGAGGTAAATGTTGGTGGATTCCGAGGAATTGTTTTGTGTTTTATGTTGTTTGTTCGTAGGTATCCAGGCGGCGATTGCACTTCTGATATCTGGATGGCTACTGATTCATAATAATCTATTATACATGTTGTTATTTGTTATAGTTAGATACAAATAAAATTTTTCTTTATTACTTGTAATATACAATCTACATTATATTTGTGTATAGTGTTGCCTACCTCACAGTAACTAACGAGTTAGGTATCGAGAGAAGAATCGATTATAACAATAACTGTAATATTTACGATATATGTCAGTACAAATCAACTTAGTACACTATATAATTAATGTTTTATGTTAATGATTGTTAAAATTTGCATATATTAACTTAAAATTAACGAATAATTTAACTCGATTGTAACTGACATTTCGAATCGATATATTCCTATCGGCCGCCTACATATTTTTAAAATCGAACTAATTTTGACGTAATTGACATTTCCAAAACAACAACTGTCAATAGTGTCAAATTAATGTAAATCCTAAATGCAGGTGGTGCGTTTATCGTCAACACGGCCGTTTTTCTCCGATTTTCCGCTTTTCCCTCGGCGAAAATCCACCGACCAACCAGACCTCGTCGTTGGTATGCTACGCTCGTGCTAGGATCGCCGGGTAAAAATGAAGAGGAACATCTGCGTGGTGGCCGGTTGCCCTTCGACGGACGGCTCCGGCGATTCGGTCAAGTTCCACCAGATACCCAGAGAGGCGGAGGCGCGCAGGCGATGGCTCAAAGCGATCAACCGCACCGAGCAGGAGATCACCAAGAGGTCGAAGGTTTGCTCGAAGCATTTCAAGAAGCACGATTACGGCGTGGCTCGGTTCAATTACGCTGGCAAGAGCGCCCCTTCTGGAAGTACGATGAATATAACCTTTGAATATTATGTATTTCGAGTATCGAAACGGGCTACTTTCGTTTCAGGTGAATACTTGGCTTTGAAGGAAGAGGCCGTTCCTAATCAAAACTTGCCCCAAAAGTCCACCTTCAAAATCAAAATAAGCAAAAAGGATTCCGTCAAACAGATTAAGGTGGAGGAAGTTAAAGTTAAGGAGGAAAAATTGGATAAATCGGAGAAGTACGAAAAGGTAGGTTTTTTTTTGGCTTTTAGTTATAATTCAATTAATATAAAATAACTTATCCCCTCCCGTTTTATGAGTTACCGCCATGTTGATGACGTAAATTTGTCAACCCCTAAGAAAACTACAATTCTCGCTTTACCACCACAATTGTATTATAATAAAACGGATTTTAATCAACGAAACTCCTTATAAGTTGATTTTATTGGCGTTAAATACATTAAAAGCGACATTTTCGCCAGTTATTTTGAATTTCCCGGTCGTTCTCCATCTTCCCCCCACCAACGTTTTGACAATGACAACTTTGACACGACCAATTTAAGATGGACGCCATGCCGGTGTTTTGTTTTTAATTATTTTTCTACAAACACGAATTTCGTTTCGTAAAAGCGCGAACTTAGTGAATAAAACTCGTTATAATAAATACCTAGGAATGCTCCACCTCGTTAGGTAACATTATTTACACCTACAACTCGATTTTGTGCGTTTATGTATGTTTATAAACAATAGGATGCATTGTTTGTTTATTTCGTTACACCCCGTGTTTATTTGCAGTTGAAATTGCACAAACGACTGGCTATCGACATGAGTCCGCCGAGGCCGAGAACTCAATCGAGAAGGGCGGCGAGCAAAGAGGCCCTCAAGCAAATGCAGCTACTGTTAGACGACGAGAACGATACAGTCGAAATACCGGACGACGATGTAAGTACCAGAACAGTTACTAACCAGTTAGGGAACTAAATAGGTTGCATTGAAAGTGATGTAATAACTTGTTTCGATTTTATTTACACTTGTCGATTGGCTTCTGCGAATCGTGCGCTACGACAGTACTACATCGACGATGTACGTATTAAACCATCGTTTAAGATATTTAAACGAGTTTTACTAAATCGATTGATTGTATCATCAGGTCGTCGCGCTGGACCCGTCGCCGCCTCCTAAGAAAAAATACAAATTGAGCCACAGAAAATCGTCGGATGGCAACGGTACGTTTACAATCGAATGTAAAAGCCCAAATATATCAAATTTCATGTGTGTAGATCGCGACGTGATCGTATTGAAAACCATAACGAATCGCGATGCCGAAAATACGCTCGAACTGGACTGTTGGGTGGAACCGCTCGACGAGATCCAACAACATCGCATCGACACCTATCGAAACGAAGAGAAAGAACTCGAAGAGAAACTGGAGAAACTCATCGACGAATGCAACGGGACAGTCGTACACAAAGGCGATTCGAACACTATCATCGAAGTCGACGAGGAACTCGACAGCCCCCTACAAGGTAACCCTAAAACCCATCGGTGGGTTGTAATTTAGTTTTAAGCAATGTTGTTATACGTTTATAGGCGCTCAACAGAGCTATCAATTAGTGGTCGATCCTTCGGTGAGCGTCGTAGTGGCGAGCAATCAACAGAAAGCTTATCCGGCGAAAGTGCAGGTGGCGCAGAATCTCGCCCAATCGGGCCCTTCGACCGGCAGCGCCACATCTAGAACGGTGATTAGAACGCGTACTAAAGCTACTAGCGTATCGAACGCTAGAGGTACCACCCCGGTGTTGGCCGGTCGGGTACAAACGGCTCCGCAGGCGAAAGTCGGCGTCCCGACGCCGGGTAGACAGGCGTCGAATGTTACAGCGCCGACTCGCGTGCAAACTAAGAAACTGGTGACGGTTCCCATCGCGGCGAATACGCGCGGGAAAGGGGTGAGTGTATTATATAATAACCTAATCGATTCTAACTGAATTGTTTTGTAGCCACTTTCGAATACGTTCACCACAACGGTGCGACCGGACGAAACGAACGTCCAAGGCGGCTTGGCGACCGACGGTAAACGAGTGGTGGTCGATTTGACGAACGACGACGGCAACAAAACCGCTCCGGACAGTCGAGAGATATCGTTTAATAAACTACAAGGGAAAACGTACCCGTCGTTGGTCGTAGTGGCTCGACCGCATCTCCGTGTGGCCGATCTCGCCCAACAACGACCCCAATTGGACGCCAAAGTGAAATCGGTACTGATGCACGCCCCTAATAAATTCACCGAATGGTAATACTACAAACAATACATTGTATACGAATTAATTATACGTTTTTATATCGTAGGTTGATTCAACAAGGTCTCGTCCGATCGGAGCAAAAGTGCTCGTTGCATTGCGGCACGCCGTTAAAATTGGGCATGTACAGCGACGTATCGAAGTTCCCTTATTCAGGGGGTTACGTGTGGATATCGTTGTGTTGCCCCCAACGATTCGTATCGGTGTTTAGCGGCTCGTTGTTCGAAGGTTCCCCCCATCCGCCCATGGTCGTGTTGAAGTTGCTCTACCATTGGGCCTGTCAAACGAACATCCAGAACGTCACGCAATGGGTAAACGATATGGAATATATTACGAGACGCGGTGGTTTTTTGTTTTTTTGGGTTTTTGCAGGTTAAAGTCGACAATCTTTATGTTAAAGGGATGTTTACGTGGCTGCGTGCCGTTTGTACGGTGGCCCTGCACGCGCACGTACGACAAATCGGCGGGCCCGGCGTTAAGGTCGAAGTGGGCGTGATATCGTTGGGTACCACGTCGCAGGACGGCAACCAAAGGCAGGTGAAAGTCGAGGTACTCGGCGTACTCGAATCGGGTGAGTACTTGTTTAACACAAAGATGTGTATCGTTGATTGATTTTGGTCGTTTTTGTAGAATCGAAATTGATTCGATTGAGGGCGGTGGAACCGCAAGCGGACGGCGATCGAAACTACAAGAAGAGATTTTCGAAGATATTGGAACCGATCGCTCGATGGGTGCACCCGCAAAGCATCCTCGTAGCCGATTTGACTGTAGACAAACAAACGTTGATTAACATGGGATTCTTGAACGTGGTGCAATACTCGTCGAGCCAATACGGCAGTAACAATCAAATCATGGAGTATTTGAGGCGGATCGTACCGAGGATGTTTCAAAATACTCTATCGCTTCTATCTAGGCAAATTATCCAACAAGTACGTTGTTTTTGTATAACTTATTATTCGTTTAATTAAATCGCTAAATTAGTTTTTAGACGAGCTGGTGTGGCGCGAATGGTTCGGCACTTCTTCTTTACAAGCCTTCGATAACATCGTGACGCATTTGGCGGAGCAGACGCGCGTCGAAAGCGGCCAATCGTTGATCATGCGATTGAGCAAAGTGGCCCAAAATCCGTTCAAATGTTGGTCGGTGAATCTCGCCGACAGTTCGATCGACAACGCCAATTCGTCGACGACCAACAAGAAGCCGAGGAACGCCCGAAAGGCGGATGGGTCGAATAAAAGTACTACCCAAGCCCAAGCGCAGGAAGCTCGACCGCCCAAGAGCACTTCGCCCGATGTTCCCGAGCAGATGGTACCTTTGGAGAATTACTATTACGGTACTATCGATACGTATTCGAAAACTCCGAAGGTGACGTTGAACATCAAATGTCCCTTTTGCAAGTCGACGTTTAATAATAATATACAATTGATGAATCATTTGTTTAAACATGCTAATAATGTTTCAATGGACGCGCAGCTCTGTCGCTATTGCTTGACCAGCGTTGGTACAGCTAATGATCTACTCAAGCATATCGGTACGATTTAAATGAATACGATCGAAGAGATTCTAGTAATTCGTTTTTATTTTATAGCTTCTTCGCATCCGGCCGAAACGAAATTCGACAACGGCTTCTGCTGTCTGATATGCGAAACGCACTACATCAATCCGTTCGTGCTGGGCAGGCACATGTCGAAGGAGCACTGTCCCAGCGAATTGCCCTATTTGTGCGGCTCGTGCAACTACCGGTGCTCCAATCACAAGCAGGCCATCGATCACTTCTACAAACGCCACGACAACGGCCCCACCATACAATGTCCGTTCTGTCTCAAATCCACCACCGTGTTTACGGCCAGCCGGAACATCGTGCAAAACATGAACTACTTCATACAACATTTACAGGTCGGTATCGAATGGCTGTACAATGAGTTGTAGTGTTTGTTTCGGTTCGATTAGAAACACCAGAAGAAGCAGTTCGCCCGGCGTTGCGGCAAGTGCAACCTGTGGTTCGTGCAAAAGGACGTGCTGAAAGATCACCAGACGAAGATGCACGCCTCGCAAAGGGGCAAGGCGGGTTTGGTGCCTTGGACGGCGCCCCGTAACGGCGTCATGGTGCCCAAATCCAAGATGGACAAGTATCCGGTCAACGCGGAAGTGATTAATTTCGCCACGTTGAAGTTCGATCTGGGCAAGAGTTTGGTGTGCAAGGAGTGCAACACGCCGATGGATACGCCCAAGCACTTTCCGTATGCACTATCTCGAAGCTATATTTAATAACATTAAGATTATGTGGTGTTTTTTTAATAGATCGTTCGAGAGCTGCCAGAATCCGAATTGCCAATATTCGACTTGCTGCACGAACGCCATGATGGAGCACAATTCGAAATGCAGCAAACAAACTAATCCGATGCACGATCAGAAGTTACCGTTCGAGATGCATTGCATATGCGGATTCAGCAACAAAGACGGTATAATACACTTAACTTAAATCAGCATTTCCAATCATTTGGCGTTGGTTTTTTAGGTAACCAAATGGCGAGGCATTTGGCGTTGTGCGAACGGAAATCCGCCTATCCTTCGAAAGGGGAAGCCAAAGCGGCGACGGTGACTCACAGCATGTTGGACGTGCTGGGGTTGGTGCGAAAGGCCGAAGGCAAGCCGAAGATGAAGAGGAAACGCGACGATAAAATCGAGGAAACGGAAGAGACGGACGACAAACGGGAGGACGAGAAGGAATCGGAAGAGGAATCGGACGAGAAACACCGCGATAATTCGGAGGAGAACGCGACGGGGAAGAGCGTAGATGGCGAATCGGAGCAAATCGACGAGGAATCGGAGTGTGTAGACGAGCCGGAGATGGCGATGGATGGGAAGAAGATCGACGAGGAGGAGAACAAGCTGGATGGTATCGAAGATGCGCCGATGGAGGAGAGCGAATTCGTCGAAGCGGAAACTAAGTTAAAAGACGATAATAACGTCGAAGATGATAAGCTGGAGGAAGTCGATAAACTAGCGGAAGATGTGGATGAGGAATCGCAACGCAAAGAAAGCGAGGAAGACGTTTTGATTAACGATGAAAACGAAGCGAAAATGAGCGAGAACAAATCGGAACAAGCGGAAAAAGATGTCGTACCGAATCACATCGATGCAGCTATCGAAACGCCTGACAACAAACCGCCTGCCGTTACTTCTGTCGATGTACAGGATATTTTATCGGACGCGGTGGAGGATAACGTGGAGGATAATGAAGGAACTGTGGTGGAAGATGGAAAGCGAGAGGATGAGGTGGAGACGATCGCGCCTAGTGAAAGTAAAGAGGAGACGCCGATGGAGACTGATTAAGATTTTAGAAAAGATGTCTGGATTGTTTGATGAGCGATGTCCGGAACGAGCCGGAGCCGCGCATTAGCGAATTGATATCAGCGTTTTGTGAATCAGCCATTAAAAGAATGTTTATTTTGATCCGTTTTGTTCTATGATTTTTAGGCTGTGAGTGTTTATTTGGCTCGGCTCTTTTGCACAACAACAAAAATAACGCAATTGTATGATTATAGTACGGTAAATTTGTTAAGTGAGAATCGCAAAACTGTATTTCGTGTACTTTTATTTTATTTCTCCCTTCTCTGTACATATTAGTCGTTAAGGTACTTTTTTTTTGTATAAAAGTGCAGTTCTATAGAATGTATCCGTTTCGCAAAGACTCGAAATATTAGAATAGATGGAATTTATTTAAAATAATACGAAGTTATACGTTCGATCCTTGTTTATATTTTTTATATATTTAGGTAAACGTTTTTTAATTAGCGAATGTCCGAAATTTGTGTTGCACTAAATTGTATGGTTTAATACATTCGTTTTCTTTGCATCGCCGATTTATTTATGAACTATGGATTGATGGTCATTGATTAGTTAAGAGGGGCGTTGAGATATGGTAAACCAATTTCAGTTGGCAGCAATGAAAATAAGCCCGATTTTTCGGTGTATAAATCTCAATTTTTACTTAATTTTGAGATATAATATGAATCGCATCTGATAGAGTGAACCTTCCTGTAGGTCATAAAGGTTCAAATTTATATCCATTTATAACATTTGTAGACAAGTAACGTGACATACCAATTGAGAAGTTTCCAGACCTTGGTTATGTAAGACCGTAATTGACATTTGACAGCTATTGAGTTTCTTCTTTTATTAATAAATAAAAAAAAGAAGAAGTTTGTAGGTTAGTGATTCTTGTCAAATAAATCAACAATTTTTTGGCAATTAATTTATGGGGTTTGCACACGATTATAAGCCGGATTATTAGGAGAACAAAATGTGCGAGGAGGTTTATTTATGACGCTTATTAATCGCGCTCCTGCTCGATTACAAATACATACAAAGGCAACCATTTAATCAAATTTCGGTAATTCTGGTTGCCTATCTATTGTATTAGTAAGGCGCGAGTAATAAGTATCAGGAGTAAACCTCTTCACACATTCTGTTCTCCTAATACGAAATTTTAAATTCACGTTTTATTTCGAGATTTGAGCACAAGTTTTCGTAGATTCCAATGATTAATTTCGGATATTAGGCAAGGAGAATATGCTAGGAAGTCTAGTAACAGGAGATATTTATTATATGGAGAGAGGTACTTCTACGGAAAGTCCTGGATGAAATTTATGCTAAAAGTTTTCTCGAATTTATTGAAAAAAAAACGCAAAACTTTTGTCGAATTTATTGAAAAAAAAAACGCAAAACTTTTCTCGAATTTATTGAAAAAAAAAACGCAAAACTTTTCTCGAGTTTATTGAAAAAAAAACGCAAAACTTTTGTCGAATTTATTGAAAAAAAAACGCAAAACTTTTCTCGAATTTATTGAAAAAAAAACGCAAAACTTTTGTCGAATTTATTGAAAAAAAAACGCAAAACTTTTGGCGAATTTATTGAAAAAAAAACGCAAAACTTTTCTCGAATTTATTGAAAAAAAAACGCAAAACTTTTGTCGAATTTATTGAAAAAAAAACGCAAAACTTTTTCAAGGCAATTTGTAAAAATCGGAAGAATAGTTTTGTACATCGTTCGAAAATTTCTCGTGAAAAATTTGCGAATTTAAGAATTCGTATTAGGAGAGCAGAATGTGTGAAGAGGTTTACTCCTGATACTTATTACTCGCGCTTTACTAATACAATAGTTAGACAACCAGAATTACATTTATCGATGGAAAATCGATTTACTGGTTGCCTATTAGGTAGGCAACCAGTATTTCGGTCATTAAAAACTTATAAATGCATAATCTTTGTCAATTTTTCAAAAATCTCAAAACGAAATGCCTTTTTATGTAAAATCCTTCAAACGTTTTATTTATTTATTTAAAAAAAACAATATTTATATGTAGAAATTTATTCTAGAACAATTGAAATACAAAAGCTTTAGTATAATTACATATTGACCAAAACTTAATACATATTCAAGTTCTTAGAAATAAATTTAAAAAGATAAACACACATTTTTCCAAGAAAGAAATTATAGTCACTTATTTTAATCGAGACATAAACTAATAACTCAATATCTAATTACTACATACTATAATAATTACAAAATATTTCATTGTATAAAATAAATGCAATATTACATTTTGAATATATTTAACAACATCTTTGGATATCTACCTCTTACACTAGAATAAAATAGAAACATTACTTAAAATTTATTAGAGACTTTTAACCTCGAGTGGTATTTTATTAAGTATGTGCGGCTCGAATTTCATGTATTCTTCCTCGATAACCGACTGATCCAAATCGGCGTTTAAAACGATAACGGGAGCCTTGCACTTGTGCAACGTTTTGTTATACAGCCAAGCCTCATGTATATCATGCAAATCTCGAATATACTCGAACGCAACGGTTCTTTCTTCAGACCTATTCCTCTTCAAAATCCTCTCGAAGGCCACCTCCGGACTCGTCCGCAAGTAAACGATCAGATCTAATTGGGTATCTTCCAACTTCGTAACGTAATTGAACCATTGGTCGATGACCTCCATCGAAGGTTTAGCCATCAGGCCGTCCCTGCATAGTTTCTCCACGAAACAGTATCGAGCGCTGTAAAGGGATCTTTCCATCAGCTTGATGGGCTGTCGAGTCTTCCGTTGGTGCTGACGCAACATAGTCAGTTGTACGTACGATTGGAACGTGAAGCTCCATTTCTTCGGGTCTTGGTAC
The DNA here is from genome assembly GCA_918026865.1 of Phyllotreta striolata. NCBI lineage: Eukaryota > Metazoa > Arthropoda > Insecta > Coleoptera > Chrysomelidae > Phyllotreta > Phyllotreta striolata. Next base: position 3,206,776 of record OU900101.1, on the reverse strand, counting down.
ATGAGTTCCTGTTGCAACAATTAACAGTATGAATACAGGGAATGTTATGAATTGGGGTGCTTACTAGTAAGTTGTAGCTACTGCAGTTCCTCCACATGTCGATCGGTTCGGCTAGCACGGCGACGTTTTGGTTTTTGTTGAAGTGTTGCAAAAATGTGGTTTTACCACTACCTACGTTCCCTTCGACGGCGACGGTGAATGGCCGGGCTAGATCGCCCCCGGAGGAGGCCACTGTTTGGGCCATTTTCGATATTATTTTTTTAACCGTATTCATGTGAAAAAACACCGCATACTTTTGTTAATTTCGAGACTTTTTTGAACGAAAACTACCCTAAACCACAACTGGAATATTCAGTGCGCCCCGTTCGTTGTTACAAATGCATTACAATTCCCTCCAATTCAAATTAAAGTTGTTATTAAAGTGGGGTTAAATTCTTCTTTTTAATATGTTATTATTTGGTCAAAATGGCCTCTTGCGAATGTCACATTCAACCATTATGGATATTTGACTTGACGTATGACATGACATATTTGACATCTGTCACTAATGGCATTTAGAATTTGCATTCTCGAGTATTTTTGATTACATTTATATACAAAAATATCAACAAATTTTGAGTGTTCGTTCATTTCGAATTGGTGCTTGGTGAATTGAACATGTTTTGTATTTTCGTGTATTGAAGAAGTTGATCTGTCGGGCTGAATCGAAAAAGGAATTATGACTTTAACCAACATGGATTCGTTGCCAGACGAAGTTTTGGAGTTCATTTTATCCCTTTTGCCCCCTTACAAGGACCTCCACGATTGCATGTCGGTGAACAAGCGGTGGAGGCGGTGCGTTTTAAGTGAGTACAAAACATTTCCTTTGTGCAAACAGCGAAACAGCCAACGACTATTTTTAGAAAGTTGTTGTTCTTCCAGGTTTGATGACTCCGAGATTCGTGCCAATTTTTTTTCTCCTCGAATTAACGCCCTCCGCTTCTAATCCATTATTCTTTCAGACGTGGCCAAACAAAAACAACGGAATTTATACCGAGCGATCAACGAGTTCGACGTGAGATGGGAGCGCATCAGCCCCATAGAAATGGCCCCGACGATATCGAAGCGCTACTCGCACGCCGCCGTCGTCTACGACAATTCCATGTTCGTCTTCGGCGGCTGCACCTGCGCCATGACCACCTTCAACGATCTCTGGCGCCTCGATTTGTCCAAACGACAGTGGATTCGCCCGCTCGCCATGGGCACCTACCCCTCACCCAAAGCCTGCAGCTCGATGGTGCGGTTCAATCACACTCTAGTGCTGTTCGGGGGCTGGACGTACCCGCCCTCGTATCCGCTCTACCAGAGCTGGCATCTGTTCAACGAGCTGCACGTGTACGATATCATTTCGAACAGATGGACTTTGATACCGACTGAGAATACTCCTCCACCGGTTGCGGGGCATTCGGTGTCGGTTGTAAACGATGATATGATTATATTCGGGGGGTTGCAGAAGCCCTGCAACGCGGTGCATTGCGAGAAGAGCAGCGATATTTGGAGGTTGAATCTGAACACGTGGACGTGGCACAAGCAAGAGGTCGAAAGTGAGTAGTTTGCGTGTGGTTTTCGTATTAGTACGATGAGTTTGTTGGTTTTTTAGATGGGCCGAAACCTGTGGGTAGGTTCGGGCAAACCCAGGTGGTGATAGATTCGAAGAATTTGCTCATTTTGGGCGGTTCGGGCGAGCCGAACTATCACTATTGCGACGCGTGGATACTAAACATGGAAGGCGAGTTGTGGACTTGGAAGAAAGTGGAAATACTGGATAAAAATAACGAACCTTTGAACATTTGGAGCAGTCCCGGATGCAAAGTAACCGCTCGTACACTCATTACAATCCACCATTAATTCGAATATATTCCAGATCGACGATAAAATAGTGGTATTGAATAGGATAAAAGAAACCAAAAAGTACCCGATAGCCTCGTATTATCCGAAAACGACGTGGAATTTAGAAAGCGCCCGAACGGCCCCCGAAGACAGCCGATTATCGCGAATAGATCTGGCCAATCGACCGACTGATAAAGACGAAAACGTCAACGGCAAACGAGGCACTTTGAGGAACCCGAGAAGAGACATCGACGAAGAATCGGTCGTAACGAACAACGTAAAAGTAAATATAAAAAGCTACCCGGAAAGCTTACGCTAAATTATTTACGTTTCAGGTACACACCCTTCCCGGTTCCTCGACGTTAAATATGGCGGCGTTCAACGGACCGGCCGAGAGGAAGATCGAAACGACGGAGAGGATTCGCGAAAAACGTTTGGCGAATCTGTTGAAAGTCGAAGAGAACCTGACGAAGGGGGCGTACAAGCGGGAGAAGAAGACTCACTATTTAGGCGTGTACGTGTTGGATATATCGAGGGTGCTGGAAGATCCGCCGGTGGCCGTTTGGTTGCAGCCGAAGAACTTGAAAAACGGTCCCGAAGAGACTATTCTCTATACGTTGGTGAAAGGGAAATCGGAGCTCGTCATGTTCGGCGGGATACAAAAGGACGCGCATTTGATAGGACTGTCGAAGAATTTGAGTAGTCAAATTTCTAATAGTTTGCATTTTATAACGGCGCCGAGTTATGTCATTTAGATATTTGAAATTTTTATGGTTTTAAATTAGGATAAACGATTCGAGGTGGTGAAATTTGGAAAATTATAATAAGTTTGATACGAAACTGTTGTTGCATTTCATTATTGTCTCAAAGTATACGATGATGTTTTACGGAACCATATTCGAGCAAGTAGAATTATAATTGTACGATTTGTTTTTAAATGTTGCCATTTGTTCAATTCATAAATTTATACGAACGTCTCACGTATTTTGTTTTGCTATCCCAAACCCGTAAATGTATACTGTAGATCTCCGACAAAAAAATTGTCAATACAATATAAATAATCTTATTACATACATAAATAAATACATTTTGATTTCCATTAACCGCAAATTTCGTGTATATAAAAAAAATACTATAATAACGAACCAACTTCAATTACCTAAACATAACGGATATTATGATATATTCATCTCCTCGTCGAAGCGGGATCCTCCAATTTCCTCCAAACGACCTACAACAAAATCACTTCACATCAAACAAGCGTACTTTTTCCTAACGAGACACCGGCCAAATTCGACTTACGTTGCACATTTCCCTCACGAGCGCCTTCTCCCCTTCGTCCATATCCTGCGATAGGGCATCCGACATATTCTCGCCGCACAACTCGTGACTCTCCCGTTCCAGTTGCTCGCGCACCTCCAACACTTGAAGCGCCCTAACCACCGCCTCCGGTCGGCCCGTCAACGCGCCCGCCCCCGCCTCCTGAGGCGCCGCCAAACTAGCATCGCCTAACAAATCACACGAGTAGTTAATTACATCTATTTCACGTAATAGGAGTTTATTTATACCGGTTTGTGCTGCTATCTGATTGATTTTGTGCGTCAGCGCCCTCTTGTCGTCTTCCAGTTGCTTCACGCGCTGCTCCAAGCTTCGCACGTACTGCATTATTTGATCTACAACAACAAAAGTTACTAATCTATAGTATTGAAATCGAACGAACGTACCGTTGAAAGTGTTCCGTTGCCTAGCCAAGCTCTCGTGCAACATCCTCTCCCTGCTCTCCGATCTCCTTTGTGGATTGGTACCGTTGAATTGTTGCGGTACCGCCGGTTCGTCGGCGTTCGTGCTCGAACTCGATCCGTCTCCATCGTCTCGTAGGTTCCCACCGGTCGTGTTAGTACCGCAATTCGGACACACGGCTCCGTTGCCTCGCTCCTCGTCCAAATACAAACACAACTCCTTCAATTCCAAGTTGTCTTTGATCAATTCCTGTTGCTTGTCGTCCAATTCGCGCAGCTTACTTTGATAGGCCGACACCTCTTGGCGCATCACGCTGGCCGTGTAACGGCCGAACCGTTGCCATTCCCTCGCCAATTTCCTACCCTACAAAAACGATATATATTCATCGAATGTAATACTTTAATTACAAATACGATAATGGTTGAGTGACTCTAAAGTCTTGCGTTTAAATTGACAGATGACAGAAATCGATTCGTTCACTTTTGACAGTTTTACATTGGTTGTTATGGAGTAACTAGGGACTGGAGACGCGACTTACTTTCTGTCTATCGTCGTCTAAAAAGCAACACAAATCTCTCAGTTCCTGATTGTCATCGGCCAGATGCTGGTTGGCTTCTTTGACGGAGCGCAGTTCCAACAGTACGGCCTGGAATTGCCGGTTGGGATCGACGAATCGCTGGTCGTCGGGTTTCCTTGGGAATTTGAACATATCGGAGCGCTGGAAATCGTCCGGTTGGCGCTGCCTGAGGTCGAGGTGGATCTGCGGAACGGCCGGTTCTTCGGGCCTCGTCGGTGGAAACTGCAGTTGGGCGGCTTTCGCCTCGTCGAGCGGGTGGCGTTGGTGCAACGGGTGCATTCTTACTACTAAAAAAGCGATACAAAAGTGAGATTTGGTGCGAAATGAGATTGGATTCGTGTTCTTACTCGGTTGGTTGTAGGGTTTGGTCTGTTCGTTGGGGTATACGAGAGTCTTGGCGTTGTCGTTGGGTTTGTGGGGCTTCTTCGATGGGTCCGGGGGAGCGTGTTTGAGGATGCCTTGGCCGTTGGGCATGGGGGGCGGTTGGTATCTGGGCGGTAGGATTCCGGCGCCCGAATCGCCGCTGATTTTGTTGCTCAGCGGTTTCTTTACGTTCGACATTTTTGGGTTCGGGTCCTAGGATGTGGAGGGCATTGCGAAAAAAAGGATTATGGGTAGCACGGATTGTTTTGTGGGGTTTTAAACTTCCAAGTGGGTCACCGTTCACGATGTAGTTTCACTTGTTGCTTCTGGTTTGGTGTGTTCCATTTTGAGATAAGTAGTTTAACGAGTATTTTTGAAAATAGTATTAAAGAATTTAATTGGTTTTAATTAAAAAAAAACAACAACAAATAATAAGAAATTAAAAAAAATATGGCTGAATTAAGAGACAAACTACATTGACAATTGACGTTTGTTTATTTTGACTTTCTCCACCAGCATGACCAACCTAAAAATCTTCGATAAAACGGCCTTTTTCATGGTGTGTATTCGTCCAACAAATTCAGGTAAATTCAAATAAAATTGCGAATAAAACGAAAACATATATTCAGAAAATACATTTGACATGTAACAAATTACGCATAAGTGAGTTATGTGCTAAAAATCTCTTAAAAGTGTACATTTTAATGTCTTGATTGAATACATATCGTGCCGTTGAATTAAAAATACAAATCGTCGAAAGTTTTACAACACCTAGTTAAATTTATTATCGTAAATTCAGACATTGATTTCGAATTTGAAATTTGATTAAACTCGCGTGCATCTCCACTCCACTCCACGTTTATCCTCATCACATGGAGTGACCAGCAGCCTCCTTGGCTTTTACAAAATATGTTAACATGTCAATCGGCAGAGGAAACACTATTGTCGAATTCTTTTCTGCTGATATTGTATTCAGAGTCTGCGTAATCAAAAACAATTTAATTTTCTCCTCTAATTTGCAATAACATGTTCAGAGCGATATTTCACGATTCCAATATTTGGCCTCTTACTGAGCAAACAGTTCGTACAAATGTACTGAGCAAAAGAGAAGAATTTAGTTAGGGGATTTGCGTAAATATCACTCTGTTTGAATGTAATAAAAATGCATATGAAGCCGTGTTTAAGAGCGTAATTAGTCCTTAAAAATCTTTACAAGTGTTACAAAAGAAAGCTAGAATTCGAATTAAATACAATCAAATATTTACTATCGAGACGAATCCAGTGTGTCCAGTACTGAATTCTTCTCTAATAACGTAATCGCATCCTTTATCGTATTAAAAATAACAAAAAAGATGCGAGTACAATTACACCAAATAGTACAAAATCCAGAGTGTCCTTTACTGGAATGAACAAATCAAGAAATTTAGGCCATTTTACACAAAATATTTCGTTACTGTAAAAAATCAGAACGCTACTGGTTTGTCTTGCGTAAACACTCGATATATGATTTTCTAAATTCATGTGCGATATAGTAACACGAGAAGTAACTATTCGTAAGCGAGAATTTGTATGTACAACGAGAAATTAAACAAATTAACCCTGCATAAATAAGGTAAAAATTGCTACAAATACATAGTATGTATAGATTCAAATAGAATTAATCCAATGCCAATCACGAGCTTAAAATTTGGCACCAGTTAATGCGTTCCTTCGAAAGGGGTTGGTCCCGAATTAAGCGATATTTATATATTTAATTAATATTCAAACACTACGACAACAAGACACCTAACTAACGATTATAATATTTAAGTAATTATATAACAGCTTTCCAATTAATTTAACGGTTAATATTCCCTATTAGGAAATACATTTCGAAACACCGACAAGCCTCCAAAGGAACTTCGGAAGTGGAATTGAATATGAACATATCATGTTAGCCTATTACGAGAAATTGCGCGAATAATCAATTTTTCATTCGAACCGTCCGGGATTTTCCATCAAGTTAAGAAGCCTTCCGCATGAGCTTTTCCACCATCATGTCGAGCGGAACGGGGTAAATAATTGTCGAGCTCTTCGCAGTGCAAATTTTCGCCATGGTCTATATATATATACAAAACAATTATAAATAAACCGAAGTTTCCCTGTTTTTTTGTTTGTTCCATTCAATAACATTCAATCACCGTGACCTGACCAATCGTTTAGATAAAAATACGCTTATATATAGTACGAGTAACACACCTAACTTTTTCTACTTCTAACGTTATAGCACCAATCCAAATGGCTCCGCAATCCATCTGGGTTTTATGTAACAACATTTAATTCTAATTCGATTAATTCTAGAACGCTTATTTTCCGAACCAACGAGGCATTTATCAACCCCCACGCTAACTCTATCCTACCTCGAATTTTATATGTATTTGTAGCATAAAAAAAAACCTCGTTAAATTAAGTTTGTTAATAAAAACCGAATTGTGTTGGTTTGTTTGCCATTTAACGAGCTTTTTCCCGCGAACAAGCGTGTATATAGAGTAAATTTACGAAGCGAGTGCTTAAAATAACATTTCGATTATATTATTTATAAGTTCCATAACACAGAATACTTGATGGCCTTTTTCGAAATAGTGCACAGCCTATTTTAATATCCTACAGAGCGATCCTCTACAAGCAGCTTTTACGAAAACCACCCTGTATATTTTATTATTTATATTCATATTGATTTAACAATTCGAACGTTCGCTCGCTTTTTATGATTTATATAAAATAGTATTTACCTACGATAAATTCGTATTTATTGTATGGTCAGTTTTTAAATCTGATATATATATTTTTCAGTACAATTCGAAATTTAGGTCATACAATATTAACAGTTAATTATATAAAATATCATCTAATACTCCCCTCGTATAATCGAATACTACGAGGGAGGTCCGCTTATTAATGTGCACTTAACGTCTCTTTGATTCGATTAAATAGTACGATTTTAAAATCAGCGCGTCGACAATTTCATTTTTATAGTTCAGAAAATTGTCGGCGAAATTCTAAATTAATTGGCGCCATCTTTTAATTAACTTACACAATAATTAATTAAATCTACATAAATACTTTTTGAGTGTGTGTGTGTGATTAGAGTGAATTTATTTCGCATCCCCGGCTCTCATAAAGTAGGACAAAATGTCAATCGGAAGCGGAAATACAATGGTCGAATTCTTCTCGGTGGAAATCGTGTTGAGTGTCTATTGAAAAAAAAAATAAATAAACAAAGCCAAATGATTATCCACTACATCAACATCGTCCACAGTAAAATGAATTCCTCTTTAATTCCATCATTCGAATATGCGAGTTTAATAAAAACGAGATAGATCGAAAACGATACGCGACCTGACAAATTATTCATTCTCGTGAGATCGATAATTTCATTAACCACTCGTTACAAATAATTAGTTCGTTCGAGCGAAATTGCCGAATTAAAAACCACTTGAACGATGAACAATAAATCATGTGAAATTAATTGGTTAATAGAGTTTGCACTACAAAAAGATATGATTCAGGGGATTCCCCCGACTGTGTTAAATTACGAGGGTAAGGTGAAAAGTTCTCGACCTAAGAATGAACGACAATTCAGTTGTATTCTTCGTATTAAGTCAAACCCGGACAGTTTTAAATGATTTCGGAGAGTTCTAAATGATTCTAGATAGTTCTAGAATTAATTATAAATGTGCCGAAAAAGGAAGATTCTATGCTGATTGGAGCGTCCCGTGCATCATGCCGAGAACTTATCGATCTTTCCCCGTACATAATACAAACTTATCGCGAAAATAACAGGTTAGTAAATCCTTGACGCAATCGAAATGCCTTCTATATTTATGCATAAATAATATTTCATCGAATCGATTTTACGTTCCGGTTTTAGTTTTTTCCGTTTACTTAGGGGGCGCCCGTCGAGTATCAATTTCCACCCCGTCGCGTCTCATTATACTCCGGGGAATCCGGAATGCGTTCGACAATCGATCATCTCGGGCGTCGTTAGATAATAATCGAAAAATTAAAGAGCCAGGATCGAAGAAACTCCGGCTCGAAGGACCAAAAATTGGCGGCTCGAAGGACCAAAAATTGGAGGATATTCAATCAATTTCCCTGCGAGTTTGTTTCGAACCTGAGCTGCAGGTTTACAACCGCGGGATTGAATGTTTGTACCTAATTGTCAGGTCACGGATCATTTCGAATTACACGAAAAACGCATGCACTATTTTTACATCGACATGCGCCGAAAAAAAGGATCCCATGCTTTCGGAATTTTTGAAAAAAAAACAAACAGCAAATGCATGTTTAACGAGCAAACTTAACTTTCGTCGCGTATAGAAGGCATTTTCTTCCACTTAAACTTAAACATGTCTTTTTTTTTCGGGTTGAAAAGTTCGCTTTTTCCGAAGGTTTTTTTTTTTCGTTGTGTGCAAATGTCGAAGTTCCACCGAAGCGGCTTTTAATGGCGCAAAAACGGTTCTATCAATAATTCAGCGTTACGATGAAAAATTAAAGCGATATCGGACCGCAATCGGTCAATCGTGATTTCGATCGTTTATAGAGAAAAGCCATTTTCCAATTAAATATTAAGAGCAATTGCACTTGTGTGGCGACCCTCGAGGGTCACCTCATGTTTCCCGTGAAATGTATTAATTTTTTGTTCGAATTTTATTCGATTGGTTGACTCAAATTTTTTTCCGAGCGTATAAAACAAATATAACGTAATATCTAACAAAGAACCGATTCATACATGCTAAACCGTGCGAATTAATTGAATTTTATATACATATGTACATGCTTTATAACACGTTCACTGCCGCAATCTTCGTGCAGGGTTGCCAAGCAGTGCGCAAAAATCACAACAGCCGGTTATATAGAGGGAAAAATGGATAGAAAGAACACTCTGGATAAGAAAAATTAACCATAAACTTGCAAAATATATACACAACGCCGTTTCGAGAACAATGTACAGGGGAGGCAGTGAAAGTGTTAAACGAATTTACCACACCGATTTGTATGTACAGTTAATTTCGTTTCGTGCTACATTCAAATACCAAAATCTCGTCACGACTGAAAGTAAATTTCGAACTATTTCGATCTCGGTAATCCAGCGATAAAGTTGTTGTACAATGAACTTCAATATAGGAATTTACTATTGTTTATATAAATGAGTTATATTTATGCAAGTGTTTTTTTTTTTGGTATTTATTGATCTTATTGATCGGATTAGTTAATAGGAATTATTTAGCATTTACCGAAGATGTTTCTGTTAGTATTTTCTTGACCATTTTCAGTGTTTATTGATCCTTTAGTAATCATGCAGTAGAGAACTTTTTTTGGAAGTTTTTTAGTAGGTACTTATTGATTCTTTACTGACCATCTTTACAGACCTTTTTCCAGTCTTCCTGGACCTTTCCCAGTGTTCATTGACCCTTTACCAATCTTGTAGTAGAGCTATTGATCACTTATCAAAGTTAATTAAAGTCTGCAAGTGTTTTTTTTTTGTATTTACTGATCTTTTACGGATTTGTTAATAGGAATTATTTAGCATTTACCGAAGATGTTTCTGTTAGTATTTTCTTGACCATTTTCAGTGTTTATTGATCCTTTAGTAATCATGCAGTAGAGAACTTTTTTGGACGTTTTTTAGTAGATACTTCTTTACTGATCATCTTTACAGACCTTTTTCCAGTCTTCCTGGACCTTTCTCAGTGTTCATTGACCCTTCACCAATCTTGTAGTAGAACTATTGATCACTTACCAAAGTTAATCAACCTCCGCCAGTGTTTTTTCTACACATTTTTCACCGTTTATCGATCATCAACACCAAAAATCATCGTTCGATCACCGCAATTTACTTTCAACCGATCCCGATAACACGAATTAAAAAAAAAACCACCCCCCTAGACCAAAAAAATCTCGAGACTTACCTGCAAGTAGCGCAATTGCAGAGCGGCCGGCGAGTCCCCGATCACCTCCGAAGCCTCCCTCAGAGCCCTCGAGGCCTTCTGCTCCCCTTCGGCGGCGATCACCTTGGCTCTCGCCTCCCGCGCCGCCTCCGCCTCCGCCGCCATCGCTCTCTGCAACTGCACCGGCAAGCGGACGTCCTTGCTGTATACACACAAAGTATCAGGCCACAAACCCGCCAATAAGAAAACAAAACAAAAAAAGAAGCATCGAGAGATTACCCCTCACGAAAGTGTATTAGTACATCGAAAAGTGCTTTAGAAACCGTCGGAAAATGGGTATATATTGAGACAAATAAGCCCTCTTACATTTCGACGCGTTCGACGTTGATGCCCCAGGAGTCGGTGGCCTCGTCGAGGAGGGCCTTCATGTGCTGCGAGATGCTCTCGCGCTCGCTGAGGATCTCGTGCAACGGCCGCTGGCCCATGATGTTCCGCAATGTGGTCTGGGCGAGGAGCCTCGTCGAATGGTGGGCGTTCTCCACGTTCGCTATGGACACGGTGGCGTTGGACACCCTGTAGTAGACGACGGCGTCGACGGACACCGTCACGCTGTCCTTGGTCAATACCTAGGAGTGGAGGGTAGAGATGTAGATGGACCGGAATTCGCCATACAGTAGATTATAGTGTAGAGAGTAGAGGGAAAGAGTATATAGATGTTAAAGAGTAGAGAATGGAGGGTAGAGACTGTAGAGAGTGATGGGGATAGAGTAGGTAATAGAGGGTAGAGAATAGAAGGTACGCTGTCCTTGGACAACACCTAGGAGTGCAGAATAGTGATGTAGATGGACCGGAATTCGCCAAATAGTAGATTAATGTAGAGAGAAGAGGGAAAGAGTATATAGAAGGTAAAGAGCAAAGAGTAGAGGGTAGAGAGTATTGGGGATAGAGTAGGGAATAGAGAGTAGAGAATAGAAGGTACGTTGTCCTTGGTCAATGCCTAGGAGTGAAGGGTAGAGATGTAGATGGACCGGAATTCGCCATACAGTAGATTAAAGTGTAGAGAGAAGAGGGAAAGAGTATATAGATGTTAAAGAGTAGAGAATGGAGGGTAGAGACTGTAGAGAGTGTTGAGGATAGAATAGAGAATAGAGGATAGATAATAGAAGGTACGCTGTCATTGGTCAATGCCTAGGAGTGGAGAATAGTGATGTAGATGGACCGGAATTCGCCAAGAGAGTAGAGGAAATGAGTATATAGATGGTAAAGAGTAGAGTGAAGGATAGAGGCTGTAGAGAGTGTTGAGGATAGAGTAGAGAATAGAGGATAGAGAATAGAAGATAAGCTGTGCTTGGTCAATGCCTAGGAGTGGAGAATAGAGATGTAGATGGACCGGAATTCGCCAAGAGAGTAGAGTGAAAGAGTGTATAGAGGGTGGAGAGTATTGAGGATAGAGTAGAGAATAGAAAGGTAGATGAACTTACTTCTTGCGGTGGTATATCGTAGGTTCTTGTCCTCAAATCGACTCTTGCGTAGGCATCAATGCAAGGTAGAATGAAGAATATACCTGAAATAATAGAAACCGAAAATAATATACGGGTAGATGGAAAATTGTTTGCAATATAAGTTATACAAGTGCAACAAAGACTCTTATAAAAGGGAAAAAAAAAGAAAGATCTTTCTTTGTTCTACTCATAGTGCAAACAAATTTGCACATATCTGTATATATTTTTCAACTAATTAATAATATATACCGCTTACAATTGAATATTTGATTGGCCAATGCATCATGCCATTATAATAGGACAGATAATTGATTCGTATATAGTGCAATCAATAATTTAATGTGGTGTCGTCATCAATAAATTAAGGTAAATTTGCTATATACATACCGGGACCTTTGGCACCTCCGGAAAGTAGACGGCCCAAACGAAATATAACGGCCCTTTCGTATTCCTGCACCACCTGTAAAAGGAAACAATCGTATCGAAATTTGGTCCACCCTGTATATATATAATCAGGACAATGAAAGTAAAACTCGAGCAAACTAAGACGGAAGAACCTATTACAAATTGCTGTATTTGTTCTTTAATAATGGAAGAAGCAAATATTTAACAACCCTTATACATATTCCTCGTGCACCGCGATTTTCAGTTGGAAAATTATGTTAATCTTCTTATTGAGTCGAAATTTTGATAGTTCTAAACGATTCTGGAGAGTTCTAGATTGTTACAGACAGTTTTTACTGATTCTGGAGCGTTCGAAATGTCTATGGAGCGTTCTAAACGGTTCTAAATATGGTACTAGATAGTTCTAATTGATTCTGGAGCGTTCTAGATTGTTCCAGACAATTTTTAATGATTCTAGAGCGTTCGAAATGTCTATGGAGCGTTCTAAACGGTTCTAATTGAGTCTGGTTCTGAATAGTTCTAGTTCTAGATAGTCTATATCCTGCGGTATTAATTGTGAAAAACAAAACAAAAATTTCCTTTCCTCATTATCCCGACCACAAAATATGCAAACTTTCTTTTTCTTTCGCCCATTCCATAGAAAATTTTCCAATTTTCGAACCCATTTCGTAAAACGATAAGTCCGCCCGGAGCGGTTTCGCTCTTTTCGTATATAGAAAACGGGAAACGTTTTACTCGACGGTTTTAATTGGATTTCGCTTCCGATATAATTAGAACGTTAATTGAATTGTGACAAGAAATATTTACTCTATATACACGCACCCGGTAATTTCTCCCGGCGTTTTTCGCTTTTATATGATAAAAGTTTAATTTCCCGAAGGTAAAGCACGCATAAAATGGAGATTGATGTGCTTAGGAGACGCCTTTTTGAATAAAATATGAGAGCGAAAAAGCCGAGATAAGTGAACAAATATTAAATAGAATTGTTTTGCACACTGTATGTTTTTCTGTTGACGGGATTTTCCAGTTCACAGCAAATAAATCGCGGAAAAATCAACCTTGCGAAATCTTTGCGGGGATTTTCCCTTCTTCGACTGGCTTCCGAACGTGTTCCGCATATCGCATTTCGATGGAGCATTAGAGAAAGGAAGAGGGAGAAATCTTTTTGATGTATTATTAATGCAAGACTCGCAGGGTTTATGTCCGGGGCAACTTCGAGAGTATCTTACGAAACGATTTTCCGGCTAGCTGCTCTGAAGGAAACCGAATACGGGTGTATAATTGACGAAACGTTGTACTAGTATGTATTGATTGAGAATATATGGGGAATTACTCACCTTGAAGCACACCATAAGTGAGAAAGGCATGGTCAAAACGACGACTATCCATGACAAAACCGTGAGGATTTTCCCGCAAGTTTTGTTTTCTTCGATGACTTGTTCAGCTGTAAAGAAAATTTACTTATTAAATAAGCTATTTTACTACGAAATTATTAGTTAGCGATTTTCTGTTATAGATAATCGCTAAATACAAATTGCTATTCAGCGCCTCCTATGTTAGCGTTTCTTTGACTAAACACATTTAATGTCAACGCTTCTCCTTCTTCAATTTTTAGTATTATATAATTTGGATAGAATTTCAGATTTTTAAGCGATTTTACAAAAATATCACTAGATACACCTTACGATTAAACTCGGACACAAAATTTTTCACTCGGACATTAAAATTGATTTCAGATGGTTAAGGAATTTAATGGTTAAATCTTGCGAGCCCTCCATCTCACAGTTTCTACTTGTCATATTGACGTAAGATGTCAAATATGTCAAAGTGGTAAAAGCGGCACACTGGATTTTTTTTTATGTTCGTGCTGCATTGAAAAGCGACCCCCGAAGGCAATTTCGTTTAGGAATTATCCGCATCGAATATCGCGATTTTCCAGGAGGAAAAAAACGCCTATTCATACTTGTTGAATCGTTTTCGACGAGGGGGCGATGGAAAAAAAATAAACGAAACTCATTACATTGCACGAACGAAAACCGGCGGATCCGGGAAATCGATTTAAACTTTTCCTATATTCAAGCGGAAAATCTCCGCGGTTATTTTTTTCGTAAAATTCGCTCGAACTCGCGCGTTGTCAAAAGTCAATTGTCAATTTCTAATCGAGTTGTTTGTGCAACAGAGACAACTTCCATTAGGCACTTGTAAAAGACAAAGGAAGATTGTGTCATTGCTACTTATCACTCTGTCAACTGTCATTTTAATAATCTTTCTTTGTTCAACTCGTAGAAATCAAGCAAAGACACGGATTTGCTCTTATGCTACTTACAAAAATCGATTAATCAATCAATCTCTATATCGAAGCGTTACTTTGTTTTTACCCCTTTTAGTAAGTTAAAGAATGATTGATGAAAATCAAGATGGCTATATACATAGAAAAAAATAGTTTGACATTTGGTGTCAAGTGTCTACCGGATAAACAAACGCGATATTAGCCTCGTTTACCCGGAAAAATCCTCGCCTTCTATTTGCGAACAATCATCTTTTTTCTAGTAAGTGACACTTGACATTTAACGAGGATATGCGACGGAAAGAGCGAGATTTTTCCTCACGTTGTTAGTCTAGCATAATCTAAATGGAACGGGAAAACATCAAATAACGTTTTCCCGACGGTGTTTTTACAGAATAGAACGTTAATTGTACGCGACGTAACAATTAGGAAATTTAAAATGGTGGATAAATGACACGTGACGTGTTTGATATGTCAAAGTTTATACCGAAATTGGATCAATATGAAGGCTAAAGAGGAGGTAAAAGAGATGGTTTAATATTTAACGAACTCGAAACTCCAATTATATTAAATTGAAGTACAAGATCCTCGAAGTGTACGAACATTTCTTCTTTTATTCAAATTACACCGATATAACTTTTAGTTGCCCTAATGGAGGCGAAACGACGTAATTCAGGTCGTATATTTTTTATTACGCTTTAAGTACCTATATATCCCCGTTGTTTTTTAAATATTCATTTATCGGATACATCGACTCGCTTTTATCTAATTGGATGTTCGAAAATACATCAGAGTAGAAGGAAAAACGTGTTTTTTTCCCTCTCCATTAACATCAACGCCCAGATTCCATTTTTTAACGCTTATTTTGATGTTATGTTGGCTACACTGTAAAATTGTTCCGTGTCATTTTTGACGTTTCGTTAGTACGAATCGCGGTCGTATATAACCAGGTCAGGAAACTCCAAGTTACCATAAGCGCACTATAACTCAAAATACGCCGAGTTTCCAGACCTTGTATGTAAGACCGAGCTATGAATTACGAATCGTTTTTAACAGTGTTTTCAGTAATACCAACATACATACAAAAGTTACGTTGGTAACAAACTTTACCTGTTCGAAAAGATAAAAAGTTTGGTATGGAATCCCTTCGGGAAATGTTCGACGTCCAGCGAGGAAGTTTCCCAACACCCTTTCGCGGTCGGAGCGCCGGAAAATCCCGTGAAAACTTCGCCTTATTATAAATTCCCTGTACGTTATTCGCAGATTATGAAATATAAAATTTAACTAACGCCGGTATATTAAAAAAAAATTTAACCGGGAACTGATTTATTAACCTTATAGGGAACTCGTTAAAAGTGTGTATATAAAAGGAAATTTTAATAATTACTACCCCTTATTTTGTGGATTATTCCGGTGAATTTAGAACCGACAGTTAATTACCACCTTAATCCTATGTAATCAGCTTAGTAGAGCATTATCGCAATTTATTCAATTAATTAACAGCTCCTCCATTACAGCTTAATTGCTTTTCTAAATCACAAACAATTACCTAATTATTACCTAAAAGTTCGAGGGGAAAAAAGGGTACATGACCTCTGAAAAAATATCACCCTGTAGAATTCAACAACCATCTGACATACCCAATAACGTGCGCCCTATAAAGCAATCCAGATTCAAAATTTGAGCTAAATATCTCATAAAATGCAAAAGCTACAAAGAAAAAACCAAAAAAAAAAAATTGAAATTTCAACACCTTGTTTATATGAACTTTTAATCATAAAATAACCCAACGAATCACCCCCTTTCGGATGTACACGATGTTTAGGAACACCCTGTATGGTATATAAATTGATATAAACAAAACAAAAAAAAAACTACAAATACAACTGACCTTCAGTGGACATTTTCGCGTGCGTTCGGGATACACCGGGTCCAGACCACGACTTTTTCCACGACGATCAAAACCCGCCGTGGGCCTTCATGATGGCTGTCGCGCCGCCGGAATGCCAGCGAGAAATGGTGGAATGTGGACCGGGAATCGAGCAGAGGAAAAGCGGAAAAGCTCCCGTCGATCGGACGGCAGGCGAGCTTTTGTTCACCCGATTCTACTTCTCTACATTCTCACCCCGAACTCTCGCACGCCCTTATTCGACGAGCGGCCCGAATTACGCCGAATTCGAGCCGATGCGCGCTTTGCACGATACATTTACCGCCCTTAGGCCCGTCGATCGCGGAGCAACTGTTTCGAAATAAAGATTGCAAACCAGTTGATCGTGCAACTGTTTTGCAACCCAAACGAAACTAGTTTGCAATGAGTCATAAATCCGATTTAGGCCCACCGCTCGCGGAGCAACTGTTTCGAAACAAAAAAATTGCAAACCAGTTGATCGTGCAACTGTTTTGCAACCCAAACGAAACTAGTCTGCAATAAGTCATAAATCCGATTTAGGCCCACCGCTCGCGGAGCAACTGTTTCGAAACAAAAAAATTGCAAACCAGTTGATCGTGCAACCGTTTTGCAACCCAAACGAAACTAGTCTGCAATGAGTCATAAATCCGTTTTAGGCCCGTCGATCGCGGAGCAACTGTTTCGAAACAAAAAAATTGCAAACCAGTTGATCGTGCAACTGTTTTGCAACCCAAACGAAACTAGTTTGCAATGAGTCATAAATCCGTTTTAGGCCCACCGCTCGCGGAGCAACTGTTTCGAAACAAAAAAAAATTGCAAACCAGTTGGTCGCGCAACTGTTTTGCAACCCAAACGAAACTAGTTTGCAATGAGTCATAAATCCGTTTTAGGCCCATCGCTCGCGGAGCAACTGTTTCGAAACAAAAAAAAATTGCAAACCAGTTGATCGTGCAACTGTTTTGCAACCCGAACGAAACTAGTTTGCAATGAGTCATAAATCCGTTTTAGGCCCACCGCTCGCGGAGCAACTGTTTCGAAACAAAAAAAAATTGCAAACCAGTTGATCGTGCAACCGTTTTGCAACCCAAACGAAACTAGTTTGCAATGAGTCATAAATCCGTTTTAGGCCCACCGCTCGCGGAGCAACTGTTTCGAAACAATAAATTGCAAACCAGTTGATCTTGCAACCAGTTGCGACTATTATTGAAACAGTTTCAATCAGTTGCCATAGTAATTTATCGAATGTCGAATGAATTACACCAGAAATTGGCAAGAATTTAAAGCAACTTGTAAACTGCAAAGCGACTGCGACCGCTGGAAATGGTCGGGTACAACCGGTTTATGACTCATTGCAAACTAGTTTCATTTGAATCGACTACTATACATTGCCGAGGTTGCAAAATAGTTGCAACATCAACCGGTTTACAATTTTTTGTTTCAAAACAGTTGCTTCGTGAGCGGTCGGCCTTATTCGTACACATGCTTCGTTATTAGTTTGTTTTTTACAATACAACATAGTTTGTTTTATGTACTTCGTTTTTTTTTTGTGGCGTTTTGCGTGATTAAAAACGAGCCAGGCACACCGCGATTAACGGTAATTGGATTGTTTTTACAAGGGTATTTATACGAAAAGGGTTGGTACGCTATATACGATACATTTTAAGGGTTCCTTTTAAACGTCTTGCACGGTTTATAAGCTTGGATTAAGCTGGATCTCTTCCGCCTGGTAAAATACACCCCTAATCCCCTATTCACTCTAACATATTTGATCATATTTAACCCCCAAGCACTGTATAAATGTATCCTAATATGTGGTAATCTTGAAACAGGTTCTGTTATTGTAGATAATATTCACTCACTATATCTAAATTTATTTTTTTTTTGAGATTCTGCTCCTCTCCTCTCCTCTCCTCTCCTCTCCTCTCCTCTCCTCTCCTCTCCTCTCCTCTCCTCTCCTCTCCTCTCCTCTCCTCTCCTCTCCTCTCCTCTCCTCTCCTCTCCTCTCCTCTCCTCTCCTCTCCTCTCCTCTCCTCTCCTCTCCTCTCCTCTCCTCTCCTCTCCTCTCCTCTCCTCTCCTCTCCTCTCCTCTCCTCTCCTCTCCTCTCCTCTCCTCTCCTCTCCTCTCCTCTCCTCTCCTCTCCTCTCCTCTCCTCTCCTCTCCTCTCATCTCATCTCATCTCATCTCATCTCATCTCATCTCATCTCATCTCATCTCATCTCATCTCATCTCATCTCATCTCATCTCATCTCATCTCATCTCATCTCATCTCATCTCATCTCATCTCATCTCATCTCATCTCATCTCATCTCATCTCATCTCATCTCATCTCATCTCATCTCATCTCCTTTACTCTACTCTACTCTGCTCTGCTACTCCAAGAGCGAACCTACTCTTAATCTACTCTAAATCTACTCTATAAGCAAATCAACTTTGAATCTACTCGAAATGGTGGAAATGTGAAAACTCTGGAACTTCCACGAACTAATCAATTCATTATTCCTCCAGCGATTCGGAGATATGCGAACAACAAACAACACGTAGCTCACAACAAGAGCCTCCTACAACTCGAAGATGGCTCTAACGTGATGGGTTTCTATGGGGACTCGAGTAGACCGAACTTTCCCGTAGCTGCCCTAATTGGGATTTATTCCGCAAATTAGGGTATAGGCCCTTTCGATTAGTATCTAAATGGAATTGATGCTAGCTCTAACTATTTGCGAATCGCTCTTTCCGCTCAAATAATTACACGTGCCGGGTTTAAATGTAAATAAAGCGACCTTCTCGCGGACTTTTCTATACAGATAACCGATCGGTTTATGGAAACATCGCGATCCATAATTTTGTTATTACATTTTACGCCGTACACTCGAATCAATATCGATGAATAAATTACTTAACCTGATTTAAAAATCGATAGGAAATAAACCCTTAATGAGGTTTATTCCATTATAAACTCCATTATAAACGTAAATATAATATTCCGAGTACTCGAGAATTAAAATCTCGAAATAGACGCCTTTCGGTTCGAATTATTCATTTTAAATAAGACGATCATTTATCAAATAAATCGACTACTTACTAATTCGTGTACTCGTTTGATGTGCTTGTATTTCGTACTTACATGTCGATGGAGCGTTTCCTGAAACAAAATAATTTTCTTCTAATTACAATCGTAAATATTACGATAAAATTATATTGATTTTTTTTTTTCATAAATATATATCACTCGCTCCTTTACTATCTACATGAGCGAAGGGGTGTACTAGAAAAGGAGCGAGAATTCAAGTTGGTACACGAGAAGTTACTTGTTTCGCTATAACTGCACCATTATACAGAAATGTACAAGGGTAGAGTGAAAAGTTCTCGGACTGACAATGAAAGACCGCGATTTTCAGTTGGAAAATTACATTATTCCCCTTATTAACTCGAAATATTTAGTTTCTAAACAGTTTTAATTGATTCTGGAGCATTCTAAATAACTATGGAGCGTTTATAGACAGTTCTAGAATCATTTATAAATGTCCAAAAAGAGGAAACAAGAATTTATGCTGATTGTAGCCGAGAACTTTCCACCCTACCCTCGTATACCAAGCAATAAGAATTCAACATTTAGGTCTTTTGTTGATGAGTTTCTAAACAGTTTTAATTGATTCTGGAGCGTTTCTAAACAGTTTTAGAATCATTTATAAATGTCCAAAAAAGAGAAAACAAGAATATTTGCTGATTGTAGCCGAGAACTTTCCACCCTACCCTCGTATACCAAGTGTCTTTTGTTGACGGTATAGTTACACTCAAAAAAAAGTTGATACAACGGTATATTCGAAGTCGTTTCGGTTAAATAACAAATTGGAGAGAAAAAAAAAAAAAGGGAATTTTTATTACCTCCGAATACATGTTTGGTGAAATCCTCCGAACTGGCATTGTGGCCGTTCGTTATCGCCGTAGACATTTCAATATCGGGGCCGATTCTCGCCTCGCTCGTCGCCACCTACAGACAAATCAAGCGATATTAAAGTCCCTCTCGAATAGCCGGAGACGAGCGCGACATCCTGCGCGATATCCGGCCCGTTTCGATCGCGAGTCGCGCACCTCGCGTCCCCGGCTATCCCCGTCGGTCTGTACGCGAAATTCCTGCAACACTTTAGAAACTCACCTTTCTTGGAATCTCGAAAACAACGATGATAAAGTCGAATTAAGAGCGTTCGAAACGCGTCCGAAAATCGTAATAAACGCAGCAAATAGAGCGAGCCGGCCGCCTCGAATTAGCCACGTATTTTGTTTCGACGTCGCGACGGCGACGCGCAAGCCTCGCCGTTAAAAATGGTAAATAACTTTCGACGCCGGTGCTATGGTAACCCCCCTGCGGGGGGGTCGGGTGTTATCACTACAATGTTCACTATAATGTCACTGTTTGTGGAGCTCGGGCGGTTGCAGGAGCAGGTTTCGTTTAAAAATAGGTTTCGTAGGCGATGGTTAAATTTAAATATAAAACGTTTGGGTCAATTGAGGTTTATTAGATGATGAATCACGAATCGAAATGGCGGTGAATAATGTTAGAGAGGATTTCGTGTGATAGGGAGTAAATGAAATTATCGTTGGAGGTTTCGATTTTTATTGTTAGGCAAATATTGGCACATTTTTCTCGGTGTATTCTAACAACGGGGAATTTATAAGAGGATTATTTTCGAAATAACTTATGTACAAATTACATATTTACATGTCGCTAGAGTTTTGTAAATAAATACGCTTAAAGTACACATTAAAACAAGCCAAATAAGTCGGTTTAAAATAGATAAGTGCAAATTTGTATGCAATACAAAAATAACTTTTATTAGCTTATACAGGTTCTTCTTTTAAATTTGTTTCATTGGGACACCCTGTATAAAGGAAAAAAAGGGTGATGTTGTGGGTTGATTGCAAATTTCTCGCTCTAACCCGCTGGTTTTTCAATAACCTTTCTTTGTTCATCTCGTATTGCGAACAAATTTGCACTTACCCATATGTAACAAAAATATTTCATTATTTATTTACGAAACTTAAGTACACTAAAATGTGTGTTTATTTATATTCACTGCTTATCCTAAGCTGATAAAATCTAAAGGTTTAATAAAAATAATCTCTTAAAAGTTTGTACATTTAAAAGAAAAAAAATATGAAATTTGAAATTATATTACCAAACGACTGTTTTCAATAAACAAAAAACTTATCGATTTAGTATCACAATATATTTTTATAATACAGTGTTAGAAAATTTTTCGCGCATAATAGGGAAATCAATGTTAAATTCTTAGCCGGCTGAAATCCAATCTACCAGTGTACATTTCAATAGAACGTCGCGATCAATTCTAATAAATTTAATTGTTCTACTGGACCGCACGCCCGCGATTTGTAGAGGTACAAAGTTATTTGTGTTAGGTATGAGGTACAAAATTATTTAGAAACTACAATTAATAGGTTTTTTTTGGGGATATTTCAAAAAAATGTGTGTATCGGTAGGTACAGTTTTGAAATAGCAACAAATCTTGTTAAAATAAGGAAAAATAAGGAAAAAATAATTCAATTTTCTTAAAATTACACCTCAGCTCAGTAATATGAGATGACATCTGTATGACAGGTTTGGCTATTGTTTAGCAGAAAGCGGTGGACTATTTTTTAGAGTTCTTTTATTTGCAATTTTAAAATAATCTTAAGTTTATTGTTTGGAGTATTCTTGTTATTGGAATTTTTCGAATAGAATTTACTTTCTTTTGCGGGAAATCCAATTACGTGTACATAATAGACAGATCTACGATAATTCTATTTATTATTATTGTATATGGACTTCACACGGCTTTGGATTCGGTTAGATTAAAAAAATTTCTCATTCTTTGTAATCGACTCGACGTTCACCCATCCGAACCCGTTTTGAGTACTGTCGAAGGTGTTGA